>KN473975.1:0-14474 GCA_000787095.1 Periophthalmodon schlosseri | reverse complement strand
GGGAAAGAGAGAGGAAGAAAGAGAGCGAAAAGAGAGAGAAAGTCCCAATAAAATGTTTCACTTTGTATTGGTGTGAGAGAGAAAAAGAGAGAAAGCGGAGGATGAATAAGAAGGGATCAGGCTTGTAGGACTGGTGAGGTGACAGCCTCATGACACATTGGAGATCACCTACACGCAGGCTGGCATTAACAGATTGACTGTGATGAATGGCTGCTTCAAGACCAGGAGAAAGAGGAAGAAGGGAAGAAGGAGGAGGAGGAGGAGGAGGAGGGGGAGGAGGAGGAGGAGAGGGACATGTCTTCTTTCATGTCAAAAGATGAGGAAAAAACTCTCTCCATTTATAAATCACACTGCCCTCTCCATCTTTTCATCCAGGGCGTATATATAGTGCATTGTAGTGGAAGGATGTGAACGGTGCTGAGGAGGATGATATTCTTGTGAAATTGAGTAAAAAAATCAAAGAGCGCACAATGTTCTCAAACAGGACATGGAGTGAATGTAGCGGATGATATGAGTGTGTGTGTGTGTGTGTGTGTGAGTACAGGGCAGGGGCCGAGCAACCACAAAACCACAAGTGCACAGAGGTCGTGAGCGGAGAAGAAAGAGGGATGTTGCAATGATGTTACAGTAGTAATATGTACAGCTCCTCAACAACAGCAGTGATTACAACGCAAAGGAGACGCATTTATGATTTTTTGGGTATTTTGTATTACGCCATAACACGTGTGGATCACCATTTTAAATCTGGATCATTGTAAACTGCAATATTGATCTAAAACAGCTTCATAATAGAAATGGACTTTCTGTTCAAAACTGCAGAACTGATAAGCTACGTTTGACTCGGAGTCTGAATCTTTTGAATAATTGCAAGTAGGCAGTGAGGAGTGGGCGGAGATACGGGATAGGTGAAAACAGGAATTTTCTGAGCACTCAAGATTCAAGATTACGTTTAAAAATTCACATAGAAGGGTCTCTTCAAACCAAGCAGATTCTCCTATCACACTGCGTCTGCTCATAACCTTAAGTCAAACGTCTTCCATTCAGCTTGTTTCCTAGATATTTGATGTGAAAATCAAAACCATAATGACTCTCTCCTTGGCAAATAGCTGCAATCATCCAGTCCATTTCATCAGTTTAATCATGTAATGCTAATTTAACTAATTTAAAGTTCTACAATCACAACTGAACCTGGGTTGCCAGTGCCTTAACCTGCAGATAAAGTACACAAACACATTTTTTTTTTTCAGTATACAGACATCCCTCATGTGAAAGCACAGAACCTCACCATTCGCTCACTGAGCTGCAGAGGCTGCATTAGCACTGATTAATGATTGGCTGCTGGTGCTGGGGTTTAGGTAGTGAGGATTCAGATCTGAGAGAGTCCTTTTAAGTTTAAGGTTAAGGTTTTCATTCTACTTTTTGACTGGATAATCATTTTGAGAAGCAAAACACCAAAGTATAACATAAATAAATGTCCAGTGTTTTTGTAATTAAGAATAAAGCAGCATTAGAACTGTTAAAGCAATATTTGATTGAAAACCTTACATACAGTTCCTTTAACATATGCAGTCTACATCTTAATTTCATGTTTGTTTCCAGAGTGTGCTGCGTTCAGGGAAGAAGTACAAATACATGAAAAACACTTTATCTCGTCATTGACCTTTGGGAGTCGCCTTAAAGTGAAGCCTCATTGAGTTTATTGTGGGGCCTGAACAATATGATTCCCCTATCTTCTCCTCCACTACTGCGTGTGTGTTTGTGTCTGCTAGCCCTCCATTTGTCAATCAGCACGACACCAGCAGGACCCTTGAGTCCCATTGAACAGGTCTTACTTTGATTGACAGCCCACACCTGTCCGGCCGCAGCAGGCAGTGAGCGCAACTGTTGGCAACGTGCGCGGTTCTTCTTTTCACCAGCAGAGGGCGCACACATTGTAATTCCGGCGATCAGTCCACCACAAGTGTCAACTGTCTTTACCGAGTCAGTCATGTACCGTGGAGAGATTATTTTTTTAAACATCTGCTCGGATTCATGCAATAATCAATTTAGTGTTCATTTGCGTCATTTTCAATAGGGTGCACCAGAACAGTTACAGCACAAACTTCTTCTGCCTCAAGGTGATTTTATACTATTTAATGTCGTCATTCAGTAGTGGTCTATGTAACCCTATGGGAGGTTGACTTTTTTGAAAGAAATATCCAAAATAAAAATCCACAAACCTTATTATTTTTGGGCAATTGGCTCCAGAAACTTGTCATATTAATCTCATGTCTTAAAATCTTCTGAACTGACAACAATCACATCTTTGGGGTTGAATAATGCCAATAAGCGCCATTTTCTGAAGCTATTGTGGAAAAAAAAAGGTCTATTATTATTTATGCTGACAGAGAAGATGTCGATCTTTATCCCAGTTTTTGTTCATGTGGATTGGCCAAGTAATTACAAAGATATTAACCATAAACCTGGCCAACAAATCTGCAACCTGACAGTTAAACAGCAAATTCCACCATAGACTTCTGAGCTGTCCTCCAGCTCAGTTTTAAACTATAGGGATTCAAGAATATTGTGATTCCACATGAATGCAACCCACTGAACAAGCACACATCCTATCTTTCACCTTGGATGCAATCTGCTACTACTGTTGTGTATGGTGGGCTGTTTGCGTCCCTCGGCTCCGACAGCTGAAGTATGTGCTGGGGTGGTGTTGGTATGGTTTGTGGGATACTCCAGCCCTCCTCTGCAGTGGGGGTCTGCCTTGAAGTTGCATGGCACTGGCAGAGTGTGGTAGTGGTCATCACAGTATAGAGTTCATGCAGAGCCTTTCTTCATGAACTGGTTTAAGTCAGCAGGATGCACTGTGCTGTGAGGGAGAGTCTGAAAGATAAGAATGCAGACAAAGGGACTGAAGCTGAGGCCTGGCCAGTGAAATCTGAGTGCTAGAATTATTCAGGTAACCCAATAAAAAGATCAGATCATCGGTGTGTTTACAAGTCTGATCATCAAAAATAAAATAACTTTTTCAACCTTGAACATTTTCTCTTTTATTTTTGCCTTTGCCACATTAGTTTGCCCTTTTTGCATAAGTTTCTTAGACAGGTGTGAACAGTTTGAAGAAACCTGATTACTCACAAGTGGATTAGCCAATTAGGGACATGCCTGGTCTGTCCATATCAAAACAAATATGGCTGCATATGAGAGAAAATAAAAGAAATATCACAAGGGACTCAAAAACATGGTGGATTTCTGCCGAATCAATGAGGGAAACAATAAACTCTGAGGTGAGAGAAATTTGATTTGGTTTGTGAATGATAAGTGAGCAATGAGCTTCTTCATTTGTGTCACTGAAAAAACAAAAAACAAACAAAAAAAACCAAACAAAAAAACCCAAAACAAAACAGAGAGATATCATTCTGGATTTGCCAGGCAAAGATGAAACTGTTTACATGACATTTTAATAATCTGAAAATTACAAAAATAAGCACTATAACTATTTGTTCATTGTGATTAGGTATTTGTTTTTAAGGCTAATTAAAGTGTAGTTATTATAAAGTGTTCACCCCTGAGTCACCAGCTTGCCCATTCTTACTGTACTAGAGACATTGCATGTGGCAATGTGTGATATGGACAGAACATAAACTGGCTTTGTAGCACTGCTGTTAGCAACATGAAGCTAATAAATGGATAATTGAGATGCTTTGGTGACATTTTAGCCCTGTTATGATTGGAATGAGTCTAGTGATGATGCATTTCCTTCAGAAATGTGCAGAAACAGATTCTTTTTTGCGTAATATCTTCAAGCTAAAGGTCGTCTCTCTCAGAAGTAGATTGTTTGCTGAAACAACTGAGGAGAAAATGTGAAAAAATACTTATCGTGTAAGAACATGATAGAGGAAAATGATACTATATGCACTACACAAGAGCAGAGAAAATGTAATGGCTGCTTTTGGCACTTTAAAATGGCATTATACTATCATAAATGCTTTTAAACATTGTAGAAACAAGTATAATGGGAGCAGAACATAGAGACGAATGGATGTAACACCAGGACATCTGGAGTGAAGACCTATCTGTCACACATCTGAGTGCTATGGATGAATGGGGTGTGTGTGTGTGTGTGTGTGTGTGTGTGTGTGTGTGTGTGTGTGTGTGTGTGTGTGTGTGTGTGTGCTGCAGGTGATGGCTTTGTAATGAAAACAGCAGGCAGCTCTGGTCCGGGGTCCTCTTGCCGCTGACTGATGTCACTCACCAGGACAATGGCCTCCCCAGGGGACAGCCTCTCCGCTCTATTGGTCATTACTGTGTGTGGGGGCATGTGTGCCACTGCTGACATATTGTGATCTATTCACCTTCTGCAAGGCATCCAGGAAACAGACTGAACAAAGTCAATCTTATCACCCACATTAAAACATATTTTTGCATTGGGCTGGATTTAAGTCCCACATACTCATGTGTAAGAATTACTTGTGTAATCATACATAAATCTGACAGTTCACATTTGAATCTAGACTAGTTTATCGGTTTGCACAACTAAATGTAGTCACGGGCCACTGCAGTAGTAAAAAACAACCACTGAGAGATGTAAACAGTACTAGTCAAAAGTTTGGACACATCCTCTCATTCAGTGTTTTTTTTTTTCTTTATAGCTGCTTTTTTCTACATTTTAGATATATACAGAAGACATCAAATGTATGATACAAGATACATTGAATTATGTAGTGAAGAAAAAGGTTAACTCAAACTCAACTAAATATTGTTTATATTTCATATTCAAATCCTCACCTTTTGCTTTGTTGACAGTGCTGCAAACCCTTGGCCTTCTCTCAGTGAGCTTCATGATGTCTCTTAAATTGGCTTTCACTCCACAGCTGTTCCATGTCAGGGTCAAGAAAAGTACAAAACAGTGATCAAAGCAAAGAGTGGCTATTTTTAATTTTTTTCAAATCTAAAACAAGTTTTGAGTAATTTGACCCATCTTTCAATGCCACTGGGGACACCTGTTAGGAGCAGTGGGTGCCACCGTGCATCTCCAGATTTTGAGCCAGGCTTGGTCAGGACTACATTAGCTGGATGATTTATGTTGAATATGTTTTTACTTGGAATGTTACCACAGTATAGCGTTTAACTTGGCTATCTCCATGGAGACAAATGGATCACATCAACAGGCAAAGGTAAAGGTCAGATCAGAGGAGATATGTGGAATGGCAACCCTGCTCACTGTAAGAATTAATCATGTTACTTGTAACTGAATAAATGACCAGAAAAGTTACATAGTGTACCTTTAATTTGACCATTCCATAACATGTACAGTGATTTGATTATGCCTCTATGTTTAATGGTTTGAATAATGAAAATCAATATCCTAACACATGTCTAATACCGATGCAGAACAATGATGTGTATGTAGCTGGATCTGTGTATGAAAATGCCGTGTTGTCAGCTCCTTGTAAAACAGTGTGCGCGTGAGGCTGTTAGAGCTCATCTCCAGGAACAGTGATACGGTGTCATGCTCCAGAGACCTGCAGACAAATTAATTCACTTATTGACACTGCTGACACGTCCCAGTGACTTTGTAAAATGAACAATTGATCAAGCTTCCTCTCTCTCAGCTCTGCGTCTCCTGCCCTCGACTCCATTTTCCTCAACCGCTTTCACCTGTTCCTCGCCGGCTGCCCTATTGACAAGCACGGCACGTATAGTAATTAATATCATTACACACAAGCTGGTCATCAGCCGCAGTGGAGAGATGATCAAGATTTCTGCATATTTGAGCTAGACCTCATAAGTGCAAACTGTAAACTGACAACTGTGTGGGGTTTTTGTTCTTTTGTTCATGCTGCTAGTGGTTCTCAAACTGTTCCAGATTTTTTTTAAAGGGCCCATATTACACTGTTTTCTAATCTATGTTATAATGTTGTTTCCTCATCACAAACATACCTAGAGTTTTGCTTTGTTTCACTCACATGTTTAACACACAAACCCCGCATATTTAGGCTGTGTTCTTCTCTCAAATAGAAAACGTTCTGTTCCACCTTGTGATGACATGTGATAATACAGGAAGTGTTCCACTGTGTTTTTAAACTACATGCACCTTCACTGCAACCATTTGGACAATTTCAGCCCTGGAATTGCCAATCTCTACTGAACAAAAGGTAAATGTAGCTTCATGATATCACGAGGTGGAACAAAGTGTTTTGAGCTTTGGAGATGTAGACAGACTAATTACACCGAATTATTCAAACTTGTGTGCATAAAAGAATACACAACTCCGGGTATGTTTTTGAGGAGGTAGCCACATTATAACATGGCTGAAAGCTCACAAGAATTTATTTTGCGTAATATAGGACCTTTAAAGTCAGTGTTTTAATCTTGGTCTATTACTTGGACCATCTGGTACTTGGAAAGCCATATATGTTTAATGAGGTAGTAACTGGGGCATTGTGTAAGCTTGTCCATTTGAACCCTTGTATGAACATTTTTCTTGCATTATCCCCGTCACTTTTTGTGGTCAATGTTAAATTTGCATGTTGGTAAAAAATCTCAGATGACCATCTTGATGCAACCCTTTTACCTGTTACTACTGTATATCCAGGCATTGCACAATATGCCGTGATTTGTGCCAGGTTCAGCACCATGAGAATGATTCAGGTCTCTGATAATTAGCTGAATACCCTCCCTGTTCTTCACCCTCATTTTACACTATACTGTCCTGTCAAATACGCCAGCCAAGACCACATGCTTTCAGTACTTAACAAAGACGTATGGTCTGGAACTATCCTGTGTCCACAATATACAATTGGCATGACTGCATTATCAAATCAGAGAAACCCATGGTTTGGACTATGAAACAGTGTAGAGTTCTGCAGAATCAACACACAAACCACTAAACTCTTAAATCTGAGGTAAAAGAAGGTGTTTGAATTATACTGGAATATTTGAGAAGAGATTTCTTCTGCATTTGAGAGACACATGTTTTAATTAGCGTCTGTGATTGGATCGTCCTAAACTGAATAGTTGTCTGATCTGCTCTGTGGCCTAGTTCCAGACCCTCTTGTATTTGAACAGAAATTAGGAGGGGCTGCCTTGCCAGGCAAGTCAAATAAAGCCTACAGGCTGAAAAAACGGATGGGGAAAAAGTCAATTGTATTCATAGGTTTCAGGTAAATAATTCCTTCTTGATTTGAAGGATTTTGTGAGGACCTTGCCCTATTCAAAAAACGCCAAAGCTTTCAAATCAGGAAGGAATCCTTCTGCCTGAAACCCATGAATAGGCTGCCAGATATTTATCTTCTAAATGTCTCTCTAACTTGATATAAGGCTGTGTAAGAGACCTAGAGCTGTATCTACTGTAACCTGGGTTGTCTAAGCAGAAATATTACCAAGGCCAAACCAATAAGAAAAACTAACCACCTCACATCAAGGCTGTTTATTTTCCATTAATAATAACTCCATAATTCAAAGCACAATGAACGGGAGACTTACCGTCAGCGCGGCCACTTCATGTGGTTGGCTCTGCTCCAGTTCCTGATCACATCAGAGCCCTCCCACATACTCCCACATCCTCCCCTTTAATTCTTGTTTTTAGTACAGAGGAATTGTGAGTGTATGTCCGGATACCTTGTTTATTGCTCGATTAGGCTGTGCAGACTCACTGTTGTGGTTCACTGCTTTTCCTGCGTCTCCTCCTCTTTTATCCATAGCTTTTTGTGGATTTAGAAAGAACAGAAAAAGTGCTGAGAAGAATGAAAGTAAAAGTAAGGATTTAAGGAAAAGAAGTGAAGCTTGCCACTCTAAATGCACCCAGCTCGTGCGGTTCCGACAATGGAAAGTGCAGAATCGTGCATTTTGGGAAGCTTTGATGGTCTTTTATGGTAATAGCCCATTTTAAGTGC
Source organism: Periophthalmodon schlosseri (assembly GCA_000787095.1). Lineage (NCBI taxonomy): Eukaryota > Metazoa > Chordata > Actinopteri > Gobiiformes > Gobiidae > Periophthalmodon > Periophthalmodon schlosseri. The sequence continues at coordinate 6,585 of KN473975.1, read as the reverse complement.
AAATAAATTCAAGGGAAATACTATTTTGATTGGGTTTGACAAGTATTCATCACAGTAAGTTGTCATTTTCCCAAGCCACAAGTTTCACTGCTCTAATGCAGACAAATAAACTCAGTAGTTGGCGACATTTTAAAATGTTATGATATAGACTGTTATCAGATGGAGGGCATGGACCTATACAACTCTATATAGACAATTCAATGTTTTGAAAGACATATACAGGCCTAAAGTCCATGTCCACTGTGTATGTGGGATTGGGTCCACAAACTTCAATTTAAACTTGTTTGCTATATTACACAAAATTTACTCTTGTGACCTTTAAACCATGTTATAATGTTGTTACCTCCACAAAAACATACCTGGAATTGTGTTTTGTTTCATTCACATGTTTCAGTAACCCTTTATTATTAGTCTATCTGCTTCTCCAAAGCTTAAAATGCTCTGTTCCACCTTGTGATGTCATGAAGCGGTAGTTTTCAAGTTAACGGCTACCTTTTACCTTTTGTTCAGTAGAGATTGGTAATTCCAGGTCTGAAATCATCTAAATGATTCTAGTGAAGTTGTAGGGAGTTTAAAATCACAGTGAAGCAGTTCCTGTATTACCACATGACATCACAAGGTGGAACAGAGTGTTTTCAGTCTGAGGGAAGAACTCAGCCTAAATATGCAGAGTTTGTGTGTTAAACATGTGTGAATGAAATAAAACATTACTACAGGTATGTTTTTGATGAGGAAACAACATTATAACATAGATCAGAAAACAGTGTAATATGGGCCCTTTAAGTTCTTTTGACTGACAAAAATCACCCCTTTCTGCTTGAATAATGCCACAATTTTTGAAGTTAGTTGTTCTGATGAAAATATGAAACTTAATTGAAATTTTAGTTTCACGCGGATAGACCCAGTAACAATAAACCAGTTCAAACCATCTGCAATGTGACTGTGAAGGTCAATCTGTCGTCTTCCCTTCAGCTTATTATTTCAGCAGAACAATGTTGTGATTTCTTGTGATGATTGATGTTCATTTAAAAACTATTTAAAAAGCAATAGACCATGTGTATTATGTACATGAATTAGTAAATGATTGTAATAAATAAGACGTAGTCACTGTCACATCATTAGAGGGCCCGTACCTGATTCAGGAAGATGTTTTAGATTGAACTTTTAGCCCCGCCCACTTAGTCCTTTCTGTCACTGTGATATTGAACCATGACATAGAAACAACTGTCTGGGAAAGTCTCATGTGGTTGTTTCCTGAAGGTGTTCCAATCTCTGCCTTTTATTGGCTGTATCAACACTAAAATGCACCATGACAGCGAATCAAGTATAGTAGAATCAGACAGTTTGTTTCCCATTTAGTAACAATGTGCTGGATTGTAGTGGTGGGACTTTTGGCTCTTTTGTGGGATCCGAATCTCTTGGATCCATTCATTTCAAAACGCTGTTCAAAAGACTGACTCTCCTACTATTTGTTTATATGACAGAAGCCAATGTGAGAACTCATTTTTTAACAAGAAACTAATCACAGAGAGAAAAGACCAAGGCTTAAATGTGTTTAAAATGGTTCAAACTGAGAGTGGGAGGGTGTTTACCCTTTGGAATTAAACAATAATAAACATTCTAAAACTAACTGCTATTACGATGCCAAATATGTTTTTTGTGCACAAAGCTCTCACTCGTGTCGCCTGCTCTGCTTCAGAGCTCATTCTTGTGTTGGTTCAGTGTTAATCAGTATAAAAATGCATACAAATTAGAACGAAAAAGATACGCCTCTTTTAAAAAAGAGATCTGGATCCAACCGCTCACATTAAAGAACCATTCAAAAGAGCAGCTTCTGCATTAGTTATTACCCAAGAAAATGCATAAAAAATTGCATACAGTGTCATAGTTTTCTTATTTTGCAGCTTTTGCCGTACCATGCATGATGTAAAGAGCATTTATCTTGACAAGGATCAGTTCAAATCAGTTTCAGGCCCTTTAAGGATACTACTACAATTTTAATTTCCTAAAGGCGGGGTATGTGACATGTCTGGGTGAACCTCTTCACCTGTCCATCCATCTTCTGGAGCTGTGGTGCTGTATGGCCTTTTATGGCATTATTAGAGTGTGTGAGATTTATGGCGGGCTCCGCTGCTCCCTCTGTCCCTGTGTGTGGCCAAGGCTTTTCAGGACAGTCCTTCTGATCTATGTGGCTGTGTCTGCCTCACAAACTACAGGCCTGTAAAGTGCTAACTTTTATTATCCAGTTAACGCCCATGCTGGCTCCATCTCATAAAACAAATATGAATCAAAACACAGGTGATTTCGTCCTGTTGTATAGGGTGTTTGAGTTTTATTGTGTGTCTGTATTCAGTACAAGTCAATGTGATTATATATTTGTATTGTACATATACAGATCTCTGTGTATTTTGGCATAATCTGTTGATATCTTTTGCTATTTTAAAATGTATTACCATTTATTTTTCTCTTGTTATTATATTCCAATGTGTGAGCTACTGTGTAATTGTTCTTGTGGATCAATAATGTTTGTGTAAGTCAAAGACTAAAGTGTAATAAAAGTAAGCAGGAAATTAGGAGATAGTGAATGTGTACTGCAAAAGCCCAAACATAAACTGTGGCTAATGTGGCTACACTTCAGTTGTGCATTAAAATATTACATGATGATTAGAAGTAAAATGTATTTATTTAATTTAGCAAATGAAGTCATAAATGTTACATTATACTTTTATAGACAGATAAAACACAAAATAATGTGGCTGTTCATGTTGAATTATGAATAACAGTGCTTTGCTAGAGAGTCAACAGAACAATTTGGATTAATTGGTTTAATTGTATTTGTAGATAAGGTTTACTTTTTGCATAGGCATTTTTTTTTTGTCTAAATTGTAAAACGTCAAAGAGATAGAAGCTCAAACCCAAGTGCCCTCCTCACAGGCTGCTGTGGTCTGTGGACCTCCATCCCCGTCCAGTGGAACAGGTGGATTTGGTCTTAAGTGTAGAGCCATCACTCAGCTGTAATGGCACCTCAGGCTCCAGTCGATACCCAGCCCAGGGAATGCTTCTGGGCTCACTCTCGCCACTCTGCTATCTCTCTACCAAACAGACCACATGATGTCATTGTGTGTTGGTTAAAAAAACACAAAAACACAAAAACACAAAAACAAAAAAAAAACGTGATTGAAATTGATTTTGACTACACCCCAATTCTGAGGATTCATTCTACTGTTCATTTCAGTAATGACATACATGAAGGAAATGTGTGCTATTACATTCACTCAAGAAATCAAAATATTCCAAAACCAATTATGAACAATTATGAACAATTAAAGACGCCATTACTGTCTTTAAAAAGTGAAAAATGGCTAGTTAATTTTAAATGGTTTGCAGTGGTCCAAAGTTATTCCTCACTTATCGTAAGCATCAGCGCATCCTAATTATTCACCAAGATGAGTTCATAAGCGTGTTTCACAACTTTCAGACGAGAGGGGAGTTTACAATCACAGTAAAACTAACAGCAACTAGCATGCTAACCACGCGCTTCCTGATTCCCAGAAAATAAAACACTTTATAATTTGATGCAGAAAGTACACAGTGGGCTTATTTTTCAATAGCATTTTCCAATAGGTTATAAACATGATTTGTTGTGTGTGTTTTTTCCTAAGATACTAATGAATAAATGTACAAGCTTGAACTCTGAACGTAAGATTTAATCCACTTAAGACCTATGGACAAGTGCTCCAAAAAAAACAAAGTATTTTTTTACATTTAAATACGGTGGAGAGTGTATGCCAAAAGAAAATGGATTATACACGAAGGCAGGCAAAATGAAATCTGAACATTCCTCTCCCTAACCCAATGTTAATACTGCGCATATCGGCAGAAATCTGAAACGCTTCACGCAGGATTTCAGCGGGCTTTGAGCTTTGGCTTGTTTCATTTCCAATATCTCCTGGCCTGAGGGGGGGGCACTTTGTTTTACACTGATATGCACTCGGTGTGTGTGTGTTCTGTCCCTGGGCACATGATGAGAGCAGGCTCCATTGGGTGGTCCGTAAGCCTCTTGCATCACTCTTTGAAATGTAACCCAATTTTCTAGGTGCATACATTTTGAAGAAGAACAAGACGATACTCAATATAAAGTTTAGAATAAGCCAGGTCTAAATGGATATGTGAAATTCCGCCTTCACCCTTTTTTCCCAAATCAGAACAGTATGTCATTAACCGGGCATAATTTTACAAAATCCCTGAAGTCAATTATATTCAAACTTAAGTGTATAACATTTTTTACAAGATAATTTTCCGCCACCTGCTCATCTCCACTGAGATGTTGTTGCTTTACCCAGAACTTTCCTTGGCATTAATCTATCTGGCATTTATTGAATTACAGCTGCTCTTACTGTAAAGCAAATTACATTGAAAAAAATGATTATTGTAAGCTGGGTCGCTTTTCCATAGTTCTGACTTGTAGTTTAATGTCACACTGAGGAGCATTCCAGGCAAAGAACCTGCTTGTCTCCACAGCTTTATGGAGAGAAGCAGGTGGTGAATCCTCCACCAGATAGGTTGTGCGTGTATTTAATTGTATAAAAATGTGCGTTTCCTTTACATACTTTTCCGATACCTTGAATGGTCCATCTATATTGTATTGTATCATAGATCATATTAGAAAAAAGTGTGGCTTGCTTTATACTGCTATTTTTTTGCCTGTGTAATCCCTCAGTCGTCCAGGTATGATCCATAGTAAAAGAAAAATTCAAATCTGTCAACTGAACAGATCAACTGGTTCAAAAAATTTTAGCTCATTAGACCTACCCTACAAACAGAACCTCTAAACAATAGTGTTAGTTTCAGTGTAGTTAACTCCTCCCTTCAGACAGAAATAAGGCAGTGTCCACAGTGATCTGACCAGAACTGAAGAAGCGGCTTGGATCAGCAGCGAAACCTGCACTGCATTTTACTAATCTATTTTCATCTGAGGTCTTGGAGCCATTTTTGGGATGACCACATCCAATTTACAAAAGAGAGGCACGCTGAATGTGGTGGGATTTAAGATCACAGATTATAACCACCAGAACCCTAGTCATTGTGCCTGTGCTGGGGGTTATAGTTTTGGCTGGTGTTTGTCTTGGATGCATGGGGACTGTAACGTTTGGGACTGAGATACAAATGTCCTGTAGTTTGTCAATGAGCCCTGTGTTAGTAATGATGTCACTGCTGAATGACCCAAAATGACATGTCATCTGCACAGATCATAGAACAAGAGAGAGGAGGCAGAGGGGTCATTTTAGAGGTGCCCTGGTCAGACTTGGTGTTCTCAGATCATTTTGTTGGTGTAAATTGTAGTGTAAATTGTAGCCTATTAAATATTAGCCTGTATTCTTATTATTCAATGTGAGAAGATTTCTTAACAAGAAGCTATAATTCTTTTCAGTACATTAAATAAACAGTTAATGTATTGATAATTTTTGCTTTGTTGCCTGATTTTTTTCTATAACTTTTCTAGACAAGCATTTGCATAATTGTCTAAGTGGATCAAATATTCACTCACCAAACAGAAGAAACACTTTCCATAGCATATGGTAACACTGTATTTAAAGTTGTGAATTTTCAACACTAAATAATAGTAGTTTGTGTAAAGAGGTTATGCAAACTTGATTTTTTTTAGCTTTCTACCATGTTATAGCGTTGTTCCCTCATCAAAAACATCCCTGAAGAGGTTTTAGACGTCATCCATGCATGTTTGAATAATTTAGCAATCTCTCCCGGGCTCTATTTGGATCCTCCTTATGGTTAACTGTAAGATTCTGTGAAATGCTCAGTCCATCCATGCTCCCAGTGACTTTTTAAATTTAATTTAATTTATCTTTATTTATAGAGAGAGACCAATGAGAGTACCAGACTCTCTTTTTCATGAGTGCCCTGTTAAAATACAAAGCAATACAAACAAAAACGAACAAAACAAATAACTATATAGGTCCATTTAAAACATTAAAAACAAACAGGTGCAGGTGAGATTATAAATGTTTATCACCAGATTAAATCCATTAGTCGCACCAGTGTATCCAGTTTTGGAGCTTTGCGTGGAGAGCAAAGGGAGGTGGGGACTGAGAGTCAAAAACAAAAGTGAAATATACAAAATATGTTAATACATTGTTTTCAGCAAATATAGTATTTTCGAAACAATACAAGGAAACATGGTGATCTAAACATGTTATGTGTTATCAGTTACTACCCCAAAGAAGTAAAATACAACTTCTGATATAGATCATTCTGAGTATGATACTGTCTTAGTATCACTTAGTATCTGAGTATCAGCTTTGTTTGGAAAAGTGTAGTCCCAAGGCAACCTGTTGGTTGGGATAGGAAGGGCATCAGGCATAAAACATGTCAAATCACAAGCAAAAATACTTGTTCTATTATGCCCTCTTGCCACACATTAGTAGTGATAAACAAATTATTTCTTAAACAGTCTGTTTGGTGAAGCAGATCAGGTGATACTGTGAGTGTGGCTTTTAGGTCACTGTGTTCCTGAAGTCCTTCCCAAAGTGAGCAACCAAACATCACACATGCACTCTCATACACACT
>KN473973.1:0-21577 GCA_000787095.1 Periophthalmodon schlosseri | reverse complement strand
GGTTTAGCCATGGTTTAGACCTGGTTTAGTCCTGGTTTAGTCCTGGTTTAGTCCTGGTTTAGACCTGGTTTAGACCTGGTTTAGTTGACCCCTGTAGGATTGTGACCTGTCTCATACTTGTAGGTGTAGGTCTCATAGACGTCCAACAGGGGGAGACACAGGACTCCTTTGGTTTTACTTTTGTGTGTGGTTCAGTTGCTCGCCTGAAGGGGGAGCAGTTTGTTTGCTATCTTAAACTGCTCTGTTTGTGTTGTCCAGGTGCAGTGACTCTCCAGCTCAGCTCCATGGCTCCAGGGTCCTACAGCTCTCAGCGAATACAGCAGGTCAGTTTCATAACCTGAGAGGTTTAACTAACGGCTAGCAGACACAGGCTAAGCTAATGGCTAGCAGACCCTTTAATGTTTCCCATCAAAAACATACCTCCATTTTCAGTCTGTCTCCCTCTGCACAGCTTGGGACACTCTGTTACACCTTGGCATCATCAGGTGGTGATCCAGAAGTGCTCCTCTGTGTTTTTAGTTCATTCACCTTCACCAAACTTGTTCTGATCATTATGACCTGAGGTCTGATCATTATGACCTGAGGTCAAAATAAGTCCCCCGTGTACTGTCTGCATCTAATTATAAAGACTTTTATTGTCAGAGAATCAGGGAGTGTGCTGTTACATGCTAGTTGTCTGCATCTAATTATAAAGACTTTTATTGTCAGAGAATCAGGGAGTGTGCTGTTAGCATGCTAGTTGTTGTTAGCTTTACTGTCACAGCAAAAGCTCTGGTCACTGAGAGTTGTGAAAAGTGCTGATGAACTCATCGTGGTGAGTAATTAGGATGGTCAGAATGCATGAGGTAAGTGAGGAATAACTCTGGACCACTGCAAACTGTTTAAAATGAGCCAGTTCTGTTTTTTGTTAAAAAAAAAATCTGATACAGCTCCTTTAAGTCTGAAATAGTTTTAAGACCCTTCACTAATGTGCAGTTGTCTTTGTGTCTCATGCTTGTCTTGTTTTTCAGCCAGTGGAGGACGTGGACTGCAGCTGCCCCTCCTCCACCTCTCCAGGTACATTTAACACTCTGTAGTGCCACCTTCTGGGATCTTTGTGTATTACTACTTATTAAAACATCTCCTAGTAAAATCTTCTTTACTACAGTCTAAAAGTTTGCGAGTGAGTCTAGCACCACCTTCTGCATTCCTCATGTAGACACTTGTCCTGTTAAAGGGGCTCAGTCTGCCTCTGCTCTTACATCACATACAAAACCATAGATTTGCTTTGATTAAATCCTACCTTTTGTCTTACATATATGTGGTTAGCACTCTCACCTCATAGTGCAAGGATCTCACTGTGTCTGTGTAGAGTTTGCATGTTCTCACTGTGTCTGTGTGGGGTTCTTCTGGTTTCCTCCATCAACTTAAACATGCACAATAATTCTCCGGCTAGGTCCTGACAGGTTTAACCCAGGGACACTGAAGGATGGGTCAAATGCAGGTTTAACCCAGAGACACTGAAGGATGGGTCAAATGCAGTTTTATGCAGTTGCTGTCAGCCAGCAGATATACATTTGCAAACATAGACGTAATTCCATAACTGTTGCATAGCAACCATAGTGTTTGCTAATGTGTGCACTGTGTCTCCATGGTAACTGCTGAACATTCCACCATAGACATATATGTAGAAGACCCCCAGCATGAAGTGTAATACCCCCTCCTTAAACTGCATTCATATAAATACACTGTTTCCTAGTACTTTCCTCGTACTTTGTCATGCATAAGCCGTGTTATGTTGGTCCTCAGACTGCCCCAAGGCTCTGCTCGCTCCGTGTGACCGCTGCTCTCCTCCGGCTCCAAAGATCTGTGACCTCATGAACGACAAAGACCTTCTGGACCTCCTGAGACTCAAGCTGGACCCGAGCTACTGCACCGTCAAGAACTGGAAGAACTTCGGGAGCCGCTGGGGCATGTCCTACGACGAGCTGACACTTCTGGAGCAGCGCAGCCAGGGGGCGCTCTCCCACAGCCCCACGCTCGAGTTTCTGCTGCGCTTCAGCCACAAGGGGGTGTCGGAGCTGGCGGAGCTGTGCAGGTTTTACCAACGTGTGGATGTGCTCCACCTCCTGCAGCGATGGCAGGAGAGCGAGTGGCCTCAGAGATGGCGAGACAGGCACAAGATGGTCCTCAAATAGAAACACGACTATATGGGAATCTCGGGAATCTCCGGGAATCTCTGGGAATATTCTGGATTATTCTGGATCTCTTATTCTGGATTCTCTTAATAAAACTGACAATAGTTTTGCAAATCAAATCTATGACAACCTAGACCCAACAAACTAAAGCAGCTCAAACAGTGACTAAATCAGGACTAAACCAGTCCTAAACCAGGACTAAACCAGGACTAAACCAGGGATAGACCAGGACTAAACCAGGATTAAACCAGGACTAAACTGCGTCTAAACTGGGACTAAACCGGGACTAAACTGGGACTAAACTGGGACTGAAGCAGGACTAAACCAGGACTAAACCGGGTCTAAACTAGGACTAAACTGGGTCTAAACTAGGACAAAACCTGGTCTAAACCAGGTCTAAACCAGGTGTAAACCAGGACTAAACCAGGACTAAACTAGGCCTAAAGCAGGCCTAAACCAGGTCTAAACCAGGACTAAACCAGGACTAAACTAGGACTAAACTAGGACTAAACCAGGCCTAAACCAGGACTAAACCAGGCCTCGACCAGGACTAAACCAGGACTAAACCAGGCTTAAACCAGGACTAAACCAGGACTAAACCAGGACTAAATTAAGACTAAACCGGGTCTAAACTGGGACTAAATTGGGACTAAACCGGGACTGAAGCAGGACTAAACCAGGTCTAAACCAGAACAAAACCATGTCAAAACCAAATCTAAACCAGGTCTAAACCAGGTCTAAACCAGAACTAAAACAGGGCTAAACCTGGTCTAAACTAGGACTAAACCAGGTCTAAACTGGGACTACAACCGGTTTAGCCAAAGACTCTGAGTGGTTCGTGTTTTTCTCATAATTTATATAGTGAACCTGTTAGTTAAAGATGATTACTCGCTGTGGTGTTGTTGTTGTTGTTGTTCCTGGTTCTGCTTTGGCCGAGCTGGAAGTCTCTGTGTTTTATATTTATACTTTTTAAATCTTTGATCTGTTCAGTTGTATTTGGTTTGAATCATGTGACTTTTCTCATTAAGTTTACCCAAAGAGTGAAAGATGGAGTCAAAATGAACGAGAACCAGTTTATGTTTGTGGCCACAGCTCCCTGTTAAAGCCTGAGCTGGTCAGAGCCTGGTCAAGACTTGGATCTGAGACCGCAGGGAACACCAGGAGCCACAGGGGGGCAGCAGTGGCTCTAGTGCAGATTGTTGTTGTGTCCTTTGGCAAGACACTTCACCCACATTGTCTATGATATGAATGTGTCAGTCTGATCCAGGGCAGCTGTGGCTACAATAGTATCTGACCACCATCAAGTGTGGAGCATAGACTGTATATATAAATGGACAAAGCTAACCAGCTAGCCGCCACGTTCCAGACAGGAAGTGAGCTTGGGTGTGCTTCCAACTCCAGCGACTCTGGCTCCAATTCACTTTACATTGAAAAACTTCCTCTGTAACTGCTGCTGTCAGGCTCGTCATTTTGTTCTTGTTGTTGTGTTCATATTAACCCGCTCTACATGATCCTGAGGTTTTTATTTCACTATTTTGTCCGTAAATCAAGATATGAACATTAATAACAGACCAATCAGACGCCTTATTTCCCCGAGGTCACTCCCGCTAGCATTAGCACGAGATTTGATTGAGCGTTGCCAAGCATCTGCTCCCTGCTAAACCAGCGGTGCGGGCCGGAAGGGGCATTACCTTCAACAGCCTTGCTCCTGATTGGCTCTTTGGTTGCTATGATACTCGCGGTCGGAATTCCAAAGATGGAACTTGCCTCCAAATTGGTCCCTATAACTGCTAGCCTTGATGAGCTTCATTTGGAGCCGAGCGCTGTGGGTGACGTCACACTCACTTAGTCCACTTTTTTATACAGTCTGTGTGTGGAGTGAATTAATAATGCAGGTTATTACACAGCGGCTTTGAGCGTCTGGAAAACTGCTGTGTAAAACTAATGCATTATTGTTGTTGTTATAAAGATTTATTTTAAATCTGTGGGTCAAAGACACTGCAGCCAGATTCACTGTTCTTACACTGACACATGGCTCTGAGTCCATAGACTGTCCACATGTGATGCTTTGGACCAAACTCCTCAGACACTGAATCTAAAGGTGCATTATAATGTCATGATGTAATTGTCTTGAGCAGTGGCTCAAAACACATTTAAAACTCTTCAAATAAAAATATGTTTGTTTTTTTAATTTTATCTGCTCACAATGATTCAAAAAGTTGAGATCGTTGGCTCCGGAGGGACAGGAGGAGTGTTTTTGTTTTGCGTTAAGATAGGGTTAAGTGGGGGGCACATGAGTTATGGCTGTTAATATGTTAACTAACACAAACTGCTTACATAACCTTAAAGGGCCCATTCTACACTAGTCTCTGATCTCTGTTCTAATGTTGTTCCCTCATCACAAACATACCTGGAGTTGAGTTTTGTTTTTTTCACACATGTTTAACACACAAACCCTGCATATTTAGGCTGAGTTCTTCCCTCAAACAGAAAACACTCTGTTCCACCTTGTAATGTCATTAAGTGATAATACATGAAGTGCTCCACTGTGTTTTTAAACTCCATGCACCTTCACTAGAGTCATTTGGATGATTTCAGCCCTGGAATAGCCAATCTCTACTGAACTAAAGGTAAAACGAGCTGTTAACTTGAAAACTACCACTTCATGACATCAGAAGGTGGAGCAGAGCATTTTGAGCTTTGGAGATGTAGACAGACTAATAATAAAGGGTTACTCAAACATGTGTGAATGAAACAAAACACAGCTCCAGGTATGTTTTTGAGGAGGAAACAGCATTATTACATGGCTTAAAGCTCACAAGAGTCAGTTTTGTGTAATATAGGACCTTTAGAATAATACAAATAGACCATTACATGTAGTTTGTCTGTGTGTGTTGCCATAGTAAGTGATGTCTGAGCATGTGCAGAGCGATTTTTTTTGCCATAATCCTGTTCCTAAACTTCACTTGGAAAGACGAGTCACAGCAGAGTGTCCCTCAGGAGCGTACTGTCTTTACTATCTTTCAAAAGCTGCAGCATCTTTTAATATAGTGTTTGAGGAATTGAACCTGAGACCTTATGGCTGTGTGTTAACCACTCTGCCACCACCAGGTAATAACACAAAGAACACAGACTCTTTCACAGTTTTTGGTTAAAGTTTATTATAGACTCATAAAATTACAAACAGGATTAACATAAGAAACTTGAACCATGCATTCTGTGGCTCACAGAGTCAGAGTCAGAGTCACAGTCAGAATCCAAGTCAGAGTCAGGACGGAGAGAATGTGCTGTCCTTCAACCCATCAATTTTATATATATATATATATATGGCATCATCACAACACATATAAATAACAGGAATGTACACAACAAAAGAATCATAATGAGGAGGTTAGAAGGAGGGGGTCTGGGGGTCAGAATTTTGTGTTGTTTTTTTTTTTTAAATCCAGTACATTTTAAAAATATAATTTGGTTAATAATAAGACCATTTCCACTTGTAATTTTTTAAGCCAATTTGATACTTTGCAGCTGATGTCATTAACATTCTCTGGGGGTGTGATGCTAACTAAAGGCACTACTCTGTCTGAAGCTCTATTAGACTTTAATTGTGTTTTATTTTAACACAATCTGACCATAACTGTCTTAGCTGAACAACAACAGGTGATCTGATTTGTGCTGCTAAACAAATCCCTCTCAAATAACATTACAGTCACAAGCTAGCTAGCATTAGCCAACAGTTTTTCAGTGAGTCACTCTCAGCTTTTTGTTGAAAATAAACTCCTAAACAGGACCATGAACTCATATCGCTCACAGGCTCCTGAAAATGTGCTGTTTAAATCACTTTTGTATCTTCAAACGTTTTTTGTCAGTGCTTGTTAATGTGTGCATTGTGTCACCATAGAAACTGCAGAACATTTCACCATAGACATACATGTAGAACACCCCCATTGTGATGTCACTGCAAAGTATCAATCACTAAAGCTTAAAACTCTTCCTTATATTTCCACTGTGCAGCAGCAGATCACATACACTTCATACACATCTGATCTAAATATGCACAAGTTTAATCAAAGTACATGTAGAAAACACAAAAACAAAGTAAAATAATCAAAATTAAAATAAAAAGTCTGCATGGCTGGTGTACAATGGAACAATAGCTCATGTGGTCCTATTTACAATCTGGGATGCAAGTTTTAAAAAATAAGGTCTTAAAGAGGGGGTATTACACTTCTATGGGGTATTAACTGCTAACACATAACATATTTTTATGAAGAACTGTCATGTGGGAGTATGGGTGACACAGGCTTGTACTGCCAACTATAAGGAGGGTTCAAGTAGGGAGAGATTGCTAGATTACTCAAACATGCATGGATGACATCTAAAACCTCTTCAGGCATGTTTATTATGAGGGAACAACATTATAAAATGGGGGAAAGATTTAAAAAAAAGAAAAAATATATATATTTTGCATAATACCCCATCTTTAAAATTGAGTTACCAAGTCCAAAATTATACATTATCGAGAATTTTGTAACTATTTTTGTATTTCCAAGCTTTGGTAATTCATGTTTTGCACCTTAAAATATTTGTAAAAATATAAAAATAGGGATTAAACATATGTGAATGAAACAAAACACAACTCCAGGTATGTTCTGGAGGAAGAAATTACATTAAAAGGGGTTTAAATCTCACAAAAAGTACATTTAATAAAATATAGGATCTTAAAAATGATGATAACTTCTTTCATACTCGAAGTGAATAACAGTGTTAATATGAGGCTTAACTCAATAAACACAAACAGATTTATATAAATGCTCCTAAACATCGTTCTGTTCTACCAAACCATTTTTCTCACCATCTGCCAAACCGAAGCAGGTTTAGGGTCAATGTATTTTCACATTATGTAATTAAAGGCCCTGTACCTGATTTTTCCCATGGATTTGAGCAAAATGTGTCTCACGAGGTCAAAATAAGTCCTCTGTACTGTCTGCATCTAATTATAAAAGGTTTTATTGTCAGAGAATCAGGAAGTGTGCTGTTAGGAAGCTAGTTGTCATTAACATTACCGTGACAGCAAAACTCTGGTTGCTCTGACCTCTGAATGTTGTGAAAAGTGCTTATAAAGTCATCATGGTGAGTAATTAGGATGCTCTGAATGCATAAGGTAAGTGAGGAATAACTTTGGACCACTGCAAACTGTTTAAAATGAACTAGTTCTGTTTTTCATGTTTTGAAGAAGCTAAAAATCAGGTACAGCACCTTTAACATCTCAAAAGTCTCGCTCCCTCTGCTCACTTTGTTCAAACTGCCCCACTCTTTAGCATTAGCATTAGCATAACATTCCTGTATCTTTCTCATAACTTCTTTCATTCAACGTTTAGCCCTAGCATGTTTGTCAGCCCCACCGAGAGCTTTTTGTCCTCTTCTGTGCTCTCGCTTGGAGTTATCAGACCCAAAATGGACCCTCCTAAACGCCCCTCCGCACTCGCATTGGCTCCTGCTCCGCCCAAGTTCAAATCAATGTTAGAATCTGTCGGGGACGTGCTAACAGACGACGACTTCTCCCTCGCTAACTTTAGACGCTCCAAAACATCCACTTTCTCTCCTGTTTTGGCCGTGGTGTTCACATATGGCAGACGAATTCCTTTGCTAACTATGAAATCTTTGTTTTCGATTTCACGGCTCGAAATGCTCAAACTATCCATGATTCCACCGAAACTGTCCCTCTTATTTGCGGGTAATCTGTGAAACACGAACGCAGGGACCTCCACTTCGGTGTTCGCTAATTCTGGGTCGGACTCGGCACTGCTCCCCTCGTCTTCGTTCGACTTCAAACCCCACTTGAACGGCCATTTTAGTTTTGAACTTTTCGCCTCTGAGTCTACGCCTCCTGAAGCGCCGAGCTCTAGTGAAGGGCTATCGACACTAGCTTTAATATCAGGTGTGCTAACTTCCGGAGTGTGTATTTCTCCCTCTACTTTAGGTAAGTCAGCATTCAAATCTATATCTGCATTTTTAGATTTGCCAAACAGTTTAGGCAGCTTGAAGTTCAGTTTTGACTTGTCACTATCTACGCTAGGAAGGTCAGCATCAATTTCTGGCGGATTAGTTTCATATTTAGGAGCTTTAATGTCTACAGAAGGAGCAGACACACTTGCACCAGCAGAAGGCAGACTCATGTCCACTTTAGGAGCATCTAAGCTGGCTTTTAGTGACGTATCAACGCTCGGAGTCTCGACATCTGGACTCTGAAATGGAAATGAGGGCATTTTGAAGTGAGGAACTTTGAAGTCTCCAAGAGTTGTGTCAACGTTTGGGGCGTTTACATTGATGTTTGGAGCAGACACGTCAGCCTTCAGGTCTGAAGAGGGGAGCGAAAGATCAGGTGATTTTAGGTTGGCATTTAGTTTTGGAGTAGACAGGTTTGCGTCGATGTCGGGAGCGTTCAGATCAACGTTTGGTGCATCTATGCTTGTTTTTGGAAGAGAGAGACTTGGAGTGTTCACTTGTGCTTTGGGTAAACTCAAATCAAGATCAGGGTTTTTCAAAGATGGCAGACTTGCTTCAAATTTTGGAGCCGAAATTCCAGCATCCAAATCGGTATCGAGATTTGGACCGGACAAATTTGGAAGATTGATATTCGCTTTTGGCGAATTTATATCCAAATCAGGCCCATCAACGTTCAAATCTCCATCAACTTTGGGTTTTCCGAAGTTCATTTTTGGTAATTTGAATGCGGGAAGTTTGATGCCCCCTGCTGGTGGTTTGAAGTCGGCATTAGGAGTGTCTACACTTAAATCTGGTGATTCTAAGTCAACTTTTGGTCCAGATAAATTCAAATCTGGTGCTGAAATTTTACCATCAATTTCTGGTGCGTCTAGTTTAAGATCAGGGGACTTGAGGTTCAAATCAGGCCCTTCCAGATCCGCATCAATGTTAGTTTTCGCTTTCGGCCATTTTATTTTTGGTAATTTGAATTTAGGAGCGTCAACATCTGCATCTACCTCAGGAGCATTGAGTTCTCCTTTGATTTTGGGTGCTTCAACGTTCAAATCTGGCGTTTTTACATCAATATCTGGAGTTCCGACATCCAGATCTGCATCAATAGAAGGTTTAGGTTTCGGCCATTTTAGTTTTGGGAGTCTGATCTTTCCGGAAGGCGAGTCAACATTCACATCTGGTGTTTTAACGTCTACTTTTGGTGCATCTAAACTAACATCTGGTGCATTTAGATCTCCTTCTAGTTTAAGATCAGGAGTCTTAACATTCAAATCTGGCCCTTCCAGATCTGCATCGATAGATTTTGCTTTCGGCCATTTTATCTTTGGCAGTTTGAATTTAACAGAAGGAGCATCGACATCAACATCTGGAGTTTTAACATCTACTTTTGGCGCATCTAAACTCAGATCTGAAGCATTCAATCCAGAAGCATTTATGTTCAAATCTGGACCTGACAAATCCGCTTCGGGCAAACTAGCGTCCGCCTCTATACTCGGCGTTTTGTGGATCGCTTTCGGCCATTTAATTTTTGGAATCTTGATTTTCCCACCAATATCTGGAGAATCTATTTTTGGCGCGTTCAGACCTGCGCCAACTTTGGGTCCATTCAGGTCCAGATTTGGTGAGTTTAGTTCTAAATCTGGCCCATCAATTTTACCGTCCAGGTTCACATTCGGTGTGTGTAATTCTCCATCAATTTTTGGGACTTTCAAATTAGCGTCTGGAGCATTAACGTCACCGTCAGCTTTCACCCTCGGACCAGTCAGAACAAATTTCGGCAGCTTAAATTTTGGTTGCTTAACATCTAGATCTGGCGTACCTAATTTCCCTTTCACTGTCGGAGCGTTTAGGTTCAAATCCGGCGGGTTCACTTCCAAATTTGGGCCATCAATGTTCGCACCAAGATCTCCATCAATTTCAGGGCCCTTCACTTTAGCTTTATGCTTTGGTAGTTTGAATTTTGGGAGTTTTAAACCTGCTTTTGGTGTGTCTACGTCTACATTTGGGCCATCTATGTTGACGCTCGGAGCTTTCAAGTCGGCGTTAACATCTGGCGCGTCAATTTTAACATCACCATCAATGTTTGGTAACTTCAAATCTGCGTCTGCGTCAATATCTTTTCTCTTCCAAGTTCCAATTTTCTTCCACCATTTTGTTTTAACATCTGGTCCCTCTATATCTGCTTCTAGTTTTGGAGCGTTCAGGTCTAAGTCAGCTTCTGGTAACTCTACATTAAGATTCGGCCCATTCACCGACGCATCGGGCAAATCCACGTCAAGATCTGGAGTTTTCACGTCGGGACCAGAAACCTTCAGCTTTGGTTTTTTCAGCGTTGGGAATTTTATTTTGGGACCATCGACTTTAGCGTCAAGATCGGGTTTTGGGAGATCTATGTCAAGTTTTGGACCCTCTAAATCGCCCTCAACTTTGGGAAGAGAGAGGTCCGCGTCTGGTGTGTTAATATCAGCTTTGAGGTCAGCTTTTGGTGCTTTGGGTTTTTTCCAATTCAAATGCGGCCATTTTATACCAGAATGCCCATCAATATCTGGAGTTTTAACCTCCGCATCAGGAAGTTCTAAATCAGCTTTTGGTGCTTCCAGATTTGCGTTGATTTTGGGAGCCGACAAATTCAAGTCAGCATCCGCATCTACATCGAGTTTGGGCCCTTTAGGTTTCTTCAACTTCAAATGTGGCCAGTTTATCCCCCCGCCCGCGTTCAAATCACCGTCAAGTTTAGCGTCGACTTTCGGAGCGTCTAAGTCTAAGCTAGCGTCTGGTAGTTTAGCTTTGCCTTTCTTTTTCAGATGTGGCCATTTGATTCCACCATGATGCGCGTCTAGGTTCAAATCAGGGGCTTCTGCACTCAAATCGGGGCCGTTGGCGCTAACCTTGGGCCCTTTTAGGTCTAAGTTTGGAGCTTTTACGTCGACACCTGGAGTAGATACATTCAAATCTGGCGTTTTGACATCAGCGCTAACTTTAGGAATGTCGCCTGAAATATCCAGATCTGCATCTGGAGGGCTGATCTGAGGCAGGTGGAAGTTGGGCATGGTGAACTTAGGAGTTTTAAAGTTTAACCCGCCCGTCTTCACATCAGGAGCGTCAAGATCCAAGGAGGCTTTGGGAGCACTCAAGTCCCCGTTCAGGTCTGGACCAGAGAGACTTAGACCTGGTAAGTCCCCATTGAGGGTTGGTGTCTTAAGTCCTCCTCCGAGTCCGGCTCCGAGTCCTCCCCCGAGCCCTCCTCCGAGCCCTCCTCCGAGTCCGGCTCTCAGTCCACTGTCGGCGTTCAGGTCCAGGCCATTCACAGACACTGAGGGACCTTCAGCTGATGCCCCCAGAGACTTGTCCAAATTCAGCATCTGTGGAAAAACAAAGTGACTCTTTAAGCTCATGGTCTTTTAGGTGCACTGCAATTTTGGAGCGACAGTGACTCGGAGGATCGATTCCCGC
Organism: Periophthalmodon schlosseri; assembly: GCA_000787095.1. Lineage (NCBI taxonomy): Eukaryota > Metazoa > Chordata > Actinopteri > Gobiiformes > Gobiidae > Periophthalmodon > Periophthalmodon schlosseri. The sequence continues at coordinate 9,947 of KN473973.1, read as the reverse complement.
TCGGACCTGTCATTGTGTTGTTGTTGTTAAGCACTTCACCCACATTGGTTAAACCTGCTTGGCCCATACTTCAGTGTCTCTGGATTAAACCTGTATTTGACCCATCCTTCAGTGTCTCTGGGTTAAACCTGTCAGGAGCAGTGGGACCATCTCCAGATCTTGAGCTAGTCTTGGTCTACCTCAGCTGGAGGATTTATTTGACCTGTTGTGTATGTTCTGGGTTGATGAGGGAAACATGAGGAAACCCACCCAGACACAAGGAGAACATGCAAACTCCACTCAGAAACACCACCAGGTTCACATTTTCAGTCACATTTGAGTAGTAGATTAGTTGTAGTTGTAGTTGTAGTTATAGTTTTTGGTCCTCACCCCGTCCAATCCGAGCCCAGCACTGCCCCCGAGCTCCTTCTTGGTCAGGACCTTCATGTTGTTATCGTACGGTTCCAGGACCTTCAGGATGCTCAAAACCTCATCCTTCTTCAGGTGGTCCAGGTGAATGGTGGCTGCCACGATCTCATCTCCTGGAAATAAGAAGAAATAAGCTGAAGTAAATAAAGCTGAAGTAAAACAGAACTGAACTCTCTCACTGAAAATTTAGAGAAAAGAGCAGAACTCAAGCAGGACAGATGCAATACACGCTTTAGTCACAGTGTGGCGCTGTGCTATTCAATATTAGCTCTTGTCATTACACTAGTAACATTAATATAAACTGTTATAATAGTAATAGTAGCACTATCAGTAGTAGTAGCAGCAGTATATTGTAACCGCTTGCTCTTTCATCTGTGATCTGCCTAATAGTAGTAGTATTTGTAGTAGTAGTAATAGTAGTAGTAGTACTGTAGTAGTAACAGTAATTGCTTGTAGCCCTGTACCTTGAACCATCCTGTCATTTGTGATCTGGGTGATAGTAGTTGTAGTAGTAGTAGTAGTTGTAGTAGTAGTAGTAGTAGTAGTAGTAGTAGTACTTTACCTGCTTGTAGTCCTGTTCTTTGGGCTACTCTATCATCTGTGATCCCGGTGATGATGACTCCTTGGTCCGAGTCGTCCAGAACCAGAGACTCAGAGAACCTCCGTGAGTTCAGCTCCACACTCTGGAGATACACAAGAGAAGAAGATCATGTCTGCCTTATAATATCTCATATACTGTATGTAAAAATGCAAATACTTATACACTTATATACACACACACGCACACGCACACATATATACATCATGCAAATACACACACACACATATATCATACAAATACACACACACACATAGATACATCATACAAATACACACACACATACATACATCATACAAATACACACACACACACACACACACATACATACACACACACACACACACACACACACACACATACATCATACTCACCATTGTGCTTTGTTGTTTTCACATCCACATCACAGAACAACAGAAGCTCGGAGACAGCAGCAGCAGCTCCTGAAACACAGGGCAGAGGAGAAGTTTAATCTCAAGATGTGCCAAAGTTTCATGTTTTACAGTTTTATCAGGTTCAGTGTTCACCGTTGCCATAGTGATTAACAATTCAAAACAATGTAGTTTATCTCTGAATGTGAATCTTTGTATAACATGAATAGAACCCTTTTGGATCACTTTCAAACTAAGGCACAAGGAGGATGAGATGTCTTGCTCACAGGCACAACAACAGTTTGGGGGGAATCTTTACATGTTTATTTCAAGTTTTTCATCACATCTCCACCTCATCACTTGAGAATTAAGGGATCGTTTAATCATCTGTAATAAACAGAAAAAAACACCTGACACACTGTTTGCACCTGACACACTCATTGCACCTGACACGCTCACTGCACCTGACACTCCCACTGCACCTGACACTCCCATTGCACCTTTTTTTGGTTAATATTTTTCATTTATTTACATAATTTACAGCATATAAACAAAGCTCAAAATGCTCTGTTCCACCTTGTGATGTCATGTAGTAGTAGTTTTCAAATTAACAGCTCCTTTTGCCTTTAGTTCAGTGGAGATGGGCAATTCCAGGGTTGAAATCATCCAATTGATTCTATTAAGGTGTAAAGGGTTGAAATCATCCAAATGATTCTAGTGAAGGTGTAAACACAGTGGAGCACTTCCTGTATTACCACATGATGTCACAAGGTGGAACAGAGTGTTTTCAATTTGAGAGAAGAACTCAGCCTAAATATGCAGGGTTTTTGTGTTAAACATGTGTGAATGAAACAAAACACAACTCCAGGTATGTTTATGATGAGGAAACATCAGAACAGAGATCAGTGGATAGTGTAATATGGCCCTCACACCTGCAGTCTGTCACCAGCTAAAGGGGCAATAAAGGGCAAAAACAAGCCTTATCACAGCAGTAAATGTGAGCTGTAATTGTAACTTGTAGCAGTCATGTTACGAGTCACGTCTGTGGAATGTCGAGCACCTGGTCCTGACACAACCAGAAGAACAGAGACATGTGGTTTAACCACATTTCACTACATGCTGCTGAGGAACACAGAAACACTCAGGACGCCAGCTGAAACTAGCATTTAAGCTAACACCTGTCACATGACATCTTTTGTTTATGAGGTTCATGTTTATAGGCATTGATCCTAATAAAAAATATGTTCAAATCACCGAATAGACCCAATATAACAATATAACAACATATACACAACCAGAAGAACAGACACAGGTCCACACACTGCTGAGGAGCACACTAGCACCTCATGAACCCAACTCATACTCTGCAGTAACATCACACTGGGAGTGTTCTACATGGATATCTGTGGTGGAATGTTTAGCAGTTATCATGGAGACACAGTGCACACATTAGTGAACAAAAGTTTTAAGATGGAAACTGAAGAAAAAATCCAAAAGTGATTTACAGAGCACATTTTCAGGGGCCTGTGATCAAGCCGAGTGTTCATGTCCTGTTTAGGAGTTTGATTTTACACAAAAGGTGAGAGTGACTAACTGAAAAACTGTTGGCTAATGCTCGCTAGCTTGTGACTGTAATGTTATTTGAGAGAGATTAAAGTCTAACAAATCTTCTGACAGTAGTGCCTTCAGTTAACATCACACCTTCAGGGAATGTGGATGACATCAGCTGCAAAGTATCAGTTTGACAGTAAATAAGAAACAACCTGAAGAAGAGAGACACGCGGTCTGACCACACACATACACATAAACACATCCTACAGAGGACCGCACGAAAACTCCACACACATACACAGAAACACATCCTACAGAGGACCGCACGAAAACTCCACACACATACACAGAAACACATCCTACAGAGGATTACACTAAAAAAGATGCTGTTTGGACTCTCAAAGAGCCTTCACACTGCTGTCTTCACGCTATACTCTGTGGTGGTGTAGACTATCGCTGGGTTTCAGATGACTTTACCACATCCTATTGGCCAATCATATTTAACAGATGGAGCAGATAAAGTGACTCTTGTTCAAACACAAATGTGTGTTGTAACACAGTGAGTTCTTGGGTCTAGTCTCTAATAGAAATGATCAGGTTCAACATTTGTAAATTTACCTTTTGGCTATTTCATGGTTAAGGACAAATGTAATCTATAGAACTGTGTGTGACCCCTGACCCCATCTGTATGTATGACATCATCACATTCTAATCTGGAAACCACCAATTGTAGCCACAGCTGTCCTGGGGCAGACTGACACAAATGAGGCTGCCAATCTGCACAACTTCCCACCACCGACACTCACACTCAATCACATTCATACTAGGCAATGTGGGTGAAGTGTTTTGTCCAAGGACACAATGACAGTTTCCACTAAAGTCACTGCTGCCCCCTTGTGGCCCCTGGTATCCTCAGTATTCTCCCATCCAAGTTCTGACCTCGCCCAGTCTTGCTTAGCTTCAGAGATCACACCAGATCAGGCTCTGACAGGGTGACTCTATATATAAATGGACATAACTAACTTGCCAGCCACCGCGTTCCAAATAGGAAGTGTTCATGGATGCGCTTCTGGCTCCATCAACTCTGGCTCCATTTCATTTTCTATTGAAAAACTATGGCCCCTCTCTCTGTAACTGCTGCTGTCAGACTCGTCATTTTGGTCTTAAAATGTTCGTATCAACCCGCTCTACATCAGGGTTTTTATTTCACTATTTTGTCCATAAATCAAGATATGAACATTAATAACAGACCAATGAGGTGCCTTCTTTCCCCAAGGTCACTCGCGCTAGTGTTACCAACAGGTTTGATTGACAGCGTTGCTACTAAACCAAAATATAACTAAAACCAAACATCTACGTGAACCCCTCCAGAGAAGTGTGTCCTGCTGCACCAAGAACCAAACCACAGAACAATCCCCCAGAATGTTCCACAGTGTGGCATTAATCTGTCCTGCTACTGACCAGTGATCAATGATCAATTGATACTTTGCAGCTGATGTCATCAACATTCCCTGGGGGTGCGATGCTAACTGTAGGCACTGCTCTGTCTAACCCTTATTTCAACACAGTCTGACCAGAAAGAGCGACTTATCTGCATCAACATTCCCTGGGGGTGCGATGCTAACTGTAGGCACTGCTCTGTCTAACCCTTATTTCAACACAGTCTGACCAGAAAGAGCTGACTTATCTGAACTACAACAGGTGAGCCAATTTGCACTGTTAAACAAGTCCCTCTCAAATAACATTAGAGTCACAAGCTAGCTAGCATTAGTCAACAGTTTTTCAGTTAGTCACTCTCACCTTTTTGTGTAAAATCACACTCTTAAACAAGACCATGAACACTCGGATTGAGCACAGGGAAATGCAAATGTGATATTTCAGATGATCTTAAAACTTTTTTGTCTGTTTGCTAATGTGTGCATTGTGTCTCCATGGTAACAGCTGAACATTCCACCAAACACATACATGTAGAACCCCCCAGCATGATGACACTGTACAGTATCAGTATCTCAAAGGCGGAGCATGCACAAACTGATACAAATGCAGATGTGTTTGGCACCATTTTGACTGAATTAGAGGCTTGATTGACAGGTGAATTAACCAATCAGAGAGACGCATATTTCATTAGTGTCAAAACAAACATGGCAGCTTATGAGTAAAAAAAGGAACAAAAATAACCCAAAGGACTTAAACAGAAACAGTAAACTCCTGTGTGTCTGAGGTCAAAGAAGTGATAGATCACCATGTTTCCTTTTATTGTTTTGAAAATGATATATTCACCCAAAAAGTATTAACATGTTTTATAAATTTCACTTTAATTTTTGACACTCTGAGTCTCCCCTCCCTTTGCTCTCTGCGCTAAGTCACTCCCCCTTCAGAGCACTATCACAACACAATCAGCTGCATCCCACTAATGAAACTACTGCACATCACATCAGGTTTGTAAAGTTGCTGTGTACAGTTTTGTATCATGCTTTTGTATATTTATGGAGAATTGTCACGTGGGAGCATGGGTGATGTAGGCTTATGGGCGGAGCCTTGTACAGGCTTGTACTGCTAACTGTAAGGAGGATTTGAATAGGGCCCAGGAGAGATCACTAGATTACGCAAACATGCATGACATCTAAAATCTCTTTAAATGTAATTGGAGTTTACATTTGTCCCCATGAGGCAGAGAAACCTGAAACATTCCTGAGACACGCCACACTGCAGAAATGTTAAGAATTTTGTCCTGCTGCGTTTTTGAGTTGAGCAACAGAAACTGGCTCTGAACCAGGACTAAACCAGGACTAAATCAGGACTGAACCAGGACTAAATCAGGACTGAACCAGGACCAAATCAGGTCTACATCAGGACTAAAACAGACACTAAACCAGGACTAAGCCATGCTTTAACCAGGACTAGACCAGGACTACACCAAGACTAAACCAGGGCTAAACCAGGACTAAACTAGGCTACACCAGGACTAAACCAGGGCCAAACCAGGACTAAACTGGGACTAAACCAGGACCAAACCAGGACTAAACCAGGACTAAACCAGGACTAAGCTAGGACTAAACCAGGTATAAACCAGGTCTAAACCAGGACTAAACCAGGTCTAAACTAGGATTAAACCAGGACTAAACCAGGACCAAACCAGGACTAAACCAGGACTAAACCAGGACTAAGCTAGGACTAAACCAGGTATAAACCAGGTCTAAACCAGGACTAAACCAGGTCTAAACTAGGATTAAACCAGGACTAAACCAGGACCAAACCAGGACCAGACCAGGACTAAACCAGGACCAAACCAGGACCAAACCAGGACTAAACCGGGTCTAATTTCCTGCTGTCTGTGTGTTGTTCTTAGAAACTGGAGGTGCAGTGAGGAGGAACAAATTTTTAAGATTCCTCAAACATGACACAAACATTTGGAATTTTAATTCTGAAGAAACTAAAACATCTAACAGACCAAGACCAGCTCAAAACCTGGAGACGGGTCCCACTGACAGGTTTAACTCAGAGACACAGCAGGACGAGTCAAATGCAGATTTAACCCAGAGACACTGCAGGACGAGTCAAATGCAGATTTAACCCAGAGACACTGCAGGACGAGTCAAATGTAAACTCTCCTCCTGTCTGCTCCTCTGGCTCTGCACCTGCCTACTCCTGTCTGCTCCTGCCTGCACCTGGCTGCTCCTCTGGCTCTGCACCTTCCTGTTCTTGTCTGCTTCTACCTGTAACTGCCTGCTCCTGTCTGCTCCTGCCTGCACCTGCCTGCTCCTCTGGCTCTGCACCTGCCTGCTCCTGTCTGCACCTGCCTGCTCCTTTGGCTCTGCTCCTGTCAATCCTGCCTTCTCCTGTCTGTTTAGAGCCACGCCCGACTCGCTGCTCTAAACATGTGACTGAGGTGTCACAAAAAATGGAATTAGTCATAGAAGATTTGAAGAACAGTTTAAACTAATCCTTCACTTTAATTAATCCTTCAGTTTAGTGGCAGTTAAACTGTGAGAGAATGTAGTCCGCATTCACCAAAGATCTTTGAATGTTTTAGCACAAAAACATTCACATCTGAAACTGAAATCTGAACTTTAAACTAACCCAAGAATCACATGTATTTCAGCACATATTTGCACAGTCTAAACTACAGGGTTAGCAGCTTTTACACAGAATAAGACCCCATGGAGACACAGGGAGGGCATCTGACACACAGGGAGGGCATCTGACACACACAGGGATTGATGATTCAAATTGTGATGCCAGTCTCACCACCTTCAACAGAATAAACACTATACACACAATACTATAGCATTAGCTTTATAAAGATAGAGAGAAAGAGAGAAGAAGAGGGGAAGAGGGAGGGAGAGAGAGAGAGGGAGAGAGAGGGATGATCTGTTTGGGGTGTGTTAGCTTCAGTGAAACAGTGAAACTTCAGGGTGGAGAGCAAAACACAAAACAATAACTTCATTAAATCTACTGCTCAACAGCTCAGGGCATCAGGTATGTCCAACTGTAACCCTGTGTGAGGAAAGTGGGGCTTTAACCCTGTTCAAATGTGACAAAATGTCCCGTAGTGCGGCTTTAACCCTGTTATAATGTGACGAAATGTCCCGCAGTGCGGCTTTAACCCTGTTCTAATGTAGTGTCCTCGTCACAAACATTGCTGGAGTTGTGTTTTGTTTCATTCTCATGTTTGAGTAATCCTGTCTCCCTCTGCACAGCTCACAACACTCTCTTCCAACTTGTGACATCATCAGGTGGTGATCCAGAAGTGCTCCTCTGGGTTTTTAAAGTCTGTTCACCTTCTCCACAATCAGTTTATTCCTTACACTACACAGTTAAAGGTCCATATTACACTATTCTGTGATCTCTGTTCTAATGTTGTCACAAACAGACCTGGAATTGTGTTTTGTTTCATTCACACATGCTTAACACACAAACCCTGCATATTTAGGCTGAGTTCTTCTCTCCAACAGAAAACACTCTGTTCCACCTTGTGACATCATGTGGTAATACAGGAAGTGCTCCACTGTGTTTTTAAACTCCATACACCTTCACTAGAATCACTTGGATCATTTCAGTGCTCTACTGAAATCTCTACTGAACTAAAGGTAAAAGGAGCTGTTAACTTGAAAACTTCATGACATCACAAGGTGGAACAGAGCATTTTGAGCTTTGGAGATGTAGACAGACTAATAATAAAGGGTTACTGAAACATGTGTGAATGAAACAAAACACAGCTCTAGGTATGTTTTTGAGGAGGTAACAGCATTATAACATGGCTAAAGGCTCACATGAGTCAGTTTGTGTCAAATAGCACCTTTAACCTTTATTGTTTTTAGCATTATTTACACTATGCACCAGTAAATAATTGCGCCCTATGCAGGAGCTTTCATTGTGTAAATATCATATCATACACTATAATTAGAGGTTCAGATGTCCAAAATGACGCTAAAACTTCAGATGATTAACAGGTTCAAACTAAAGTCGTTTCAAATTCACAAAACTCAGATGTTCTCCAAGAGAAGGAGGACAGTCCTCCAGATTCTACAGACCACTGCACACAGCGAGGAGACACACAACTCAACAGGTCCAGTGGCCAGACCTGGTTTAGTCCTGGTTTATCCTGGTTTAGTCCTGGTTTAGTCCTAGTTTAGACCTGTTTTAGACCTGGTTTAGGCCTGGTTTAGTCCTGTTTTAGGCCTGTTTTAGGCCTGGTTTAGACCTGGTTTATCCTGATTTATTTAGACCTGTTTTAGACCTGGTTTAGGCCTGGTTTAGTCCTGTTTTAGGCCTGTTTTAGGCCTGGTTTAGACCTGGTTTAGTCCTGATTTAGACCTGGTTTAGTCCTGGTGTAATCCTGGTTTAGTCCTGGTTTAGTCCTGGTTTAGTCCTGGTTAGTACTACTACTAATAATCAGATTGATATAGCACTTTTTTGGACACTCAAAAATATTCACTTCACTCTCCGTGGTGGTAAAATTCTATTGTAGCCACAGCTGCCCTGGCTGCCAATCTGCACCATCGGCCCCTCCCAACACCAAAACTCACACACCACATTTATACTAGGCAATGTAGGTGAAGTGCCTTGCCTAAGGACACAACAATAATTTTTGCTTCTGGCACCCCCCTGCGGCACTATTCTTAGAGGTCTCCCTTCCAAGTCCTGACCAGGCTCTGACCATCTTAGCAGAAGAGATCTGACCAGATCAGGCTTTGACAGGAGGTTTGGCCACACAGTCCTGCTTTAGACCTGGTTTAGTCCTGCTCTAATCCTGGTTTAAATCATCTTAAGTCCTGGCTAAGTCTGGGCTAAGTCCTGGTTCAATCCTGGTTTAGTTCTCATTTGGTGCAGCTTTGGGCTGCTCATTATTTCTGTTTATGGAGAAATAAAATCCAGAATTAGTTGACATCTCGTCTTAAATTTCAATTAAAAAAGTCTGTTCAAAATGTGTATAATTAGACCACTGCAAACGACACAAATGAGCTGCACATTTATGTTTACAATGTGAGGAAATGTCCCGCAGTGGAGCTTTAACCCTGATCTAATGTGATGAAATGTCTCACAGTGGGGCTTTAACCCTGTTCTAATGTGATGAAATGTCCTGCAGTGGGGCTTTAACCCTGTTGTTCTATTGTAGTTATTCTCACATTAAAGTCCATGAGCCGGTGTTTGGGAGGTGACAGTGATTCATTGAGGCCCTGCCCAAGCCAACGACACCAACGATGCCAACGACACCAACGACGCCAACGATGCCAACGACGCCAACACCAACGGCGCTAACGACGCCAACGACATTAACGACGCCAACGACGCCAACGACATTAACGACGCCAACGACGCCAACGACGCCAACGACGCCAACTACGCCAACGATGCCAACGATGCCAACGATGCCAACACCAACGCCAACAACACTACCGATGCCAACAACGTTAACGACACCTAGAACTGCACATACAGCTGTGAGGAGAAGGTTCAAAATATTACACTTTAAACAAGAAAAATACATATTAGTCTTGCTTTAGTCCTGCTTTAGT
>JACM01012836.1:0-17823 GCA_000787095.1 Periophthalmodon schlosseri | reverse complement strand
AAAAAAGAAATGTTTGCTTTAATACAGTTTTCTCTGTATTCCAGTGAGAATCGGCGCCATGTTGGCGTACACACCTCTGGATGAGAAAAGCCTCGCTCTGCTCCTCAGTTACCTCCAGGACTTTCTGAAGTGAGTTTCTGTCTCTGTTCAGAAAGTGAAAGTGAATGTGCTGAAGTGGTTCTGTCTTGCAGATACCTGGTGAAGAACTCTGCCTCACTGTTCAACGCCAGTGACTACGAAGTGGCGCCCCCCGAGTACCACCGGAAGGCTGTGTGAGGTCACATGATGGACACGGCTGTGTGAGGCGGAGCCTTCGGTCACATCGTGGACGAGTCACTTTTTCTTTGACCGGTTTTGTTTCATGTGGAGTTTAAATGCACTTTTTCTGTGATGTTTTCAGTTCCACTTTTTTAGTTTTATTCTGATGTTTGTCCATCATTTTCTATTAAAAGTATTTTTTTTCTCAGTTGTGTTTTTTACTTTTTCATAATTACCAACTTTAGGAGTGTTTATTCAGAAGTAACAAGTTTTAACTGCATAAATATACAAAGCAGACATCATAAACTGCTTAAGTACCGCATCTGCTCTCTCCCCTCTGCCCCCTCTTCTCTCCTCTCTCCCCCCTGCCCCCCCTCTTTTCTCCTCTCTCTCCTCTACTCTCTCCGCTCTCTCCCCGCGCCTCTCTTTCCCCTCTGCCCTCTCTTTTCTCAACTCTCCTCTCTCCATTCTCTTCTCTCTCTTCTCTCCTCTGTCAACCAAATATTAACATTTCACTATAAACACTTAAAAGACTTGGCGATGCTGCAGTGTTTTTAGGATCCATCTGGAGAAGTGCACATGCCAAACAGCGTCGCGGTCACTCTGCACGTCCACGTGACGCGCACACGAGCCGCTCTTCTGCAGAAAAACAGTGAAGTGAAACAGAGCCACGTGTGCGTCTGGACAGAAGTTCTCCTGTCTTGAGGAAATGTTAAGCTTCGTTTAATTATGACATAATCAGAAAAAATGCAGGGTAATTTAAGCGCACTTAAAGAGACACACTTGTATTCTGGAAGATCACCAGCAGAGGGCAGCATTCACTCAGAATTAACTGTTCAGACTCTAGTGTGAAAATCATAGATGATGCGAGCGACGCCTGTCTGATATTCAGGTTTATTCATGTATTTGAGGTCTCATTAAAAATAGTTTATGCAACAGGCTGTAAAAACACAGTATAAACATGAGCCCTACACACCGCCTCCCCCCGTTTCCCTGTGAATCGCCAATCACCTGTTTTAAGTGTCAAAGCAAAGTGACCAAAAGTCCACAGCAGTGAACACGAGGCCCATCGTTTTCAGGAGGAGTTTTCAGGATCACTGGCCTTTGCTCGGAGAACTGAGCTGTGAGCGCCTAAACCACTCTTAAAATGTTTTCAGGCTTAATAAGGCTGCTCCAGTGTGGGGGGACCAAACAAAGTGAACACATTCAGCTTGTGTTTGATCTTCTAGACTACAAAGAACATAATCAGACCAGTGTTTTTCACTGCAGGTTACAGAAGACATGATCAGACCAGTGTTTTGGTGTTTCTTCACTGTAGGTATTGTCTAAACCAAATATGAATAACTATAATCTTTTATCATACAATTATAATCTATGAAAACTGGAGAGTCACAGCAGAGAGCCATCAGCTGTACAAAAGATCCCTTATTGGGCTTTATTTCGGGCCTTGCTCTGTGTGACTGTTCTGGTGGGCAGAGGAGGGGGGCGTGAACATGGACACACCTGCTTTTCTTTGCCTGAAATGTTCCACAGTATGGCATTACACGTATCTGTCTTAAATTTATTAGAAGTTGAAGGTGTTTCTGAGTGACATGGATTCTTACTGCGAGTGGCGGCACATCTCCAAAGATCTGAAATTCACATACACTGCCTGGCCAAAAAAAAAGTCGCCACCAAAAAAAAGGTCACACACTCTAATATTCATTGGACCGCCTTTAGCTTTGATTACGGCATTCGCTGTGGCGTTTCGATAAGATTGTCACAAGATTTATTTCCATCCACTGTTGCATACATTTTTCACCAAGATCTTGCACTGATGATGGTAGAGTCTGACCGCTGCGTAAAGCCTTCTCCAGCACATCCTAAAGATTCTCAATGGGGTTAAGGTCTGGACTCTGTGGTGGCCAATCCATGTATGAAAATGATGTCTCATGCTCCCTGAACCACTCTTTCACAATTTGAGCCCGATGAAGCCTGGCATTGTCATCTTGGAATATGCCCGTGCCATCAGGGAAGAACAAATCCATTGATGTAATAACCTGGTCATTCAGTATATTCAGGTAGTCAGCTGACCTCATTCTTTGAGCACATACTGTTGATGAACCTGCAGTAATATTAGGAGGCTCGTACCTATTTGCTTAGATAAATCCAGGTGGCGACTTTTTTTTGGCCAGGCAGTGTATGTTGAACCTGATCATTTCTATTAGAGACTAGACCCAAGAACTCACTGTGTTACAACAACAACAACCACAACAACAACAGCAACAACATCAGCAATTACAACAACACCAACACCACCAACAATAGCAACAACGACAACAACAACATTAAGAACAACAACAGCAACAACAACATCAGCAATTACAACACCAGCACCAACAACAACAACAACATTAAGAACAACAACAGCAGCAACACCAATAACACCAACAACAGCAACAACAACATCAGCAATAACAACAACAACAGCAACAACATCAGCAATTACAACAACACCACCAACAACAACAGCAACAATGACAACAACAGCTACAACAACAACAAGAACAACAACAGTGACAACAACACCAACATCAAGAACAACAACAGCGACAACAGCAGCAACAACAACAGCAACACCAATAACACCAACAACAGCAACAACATCAGCAATTACAACAACACCAACACCACCACCAACAACAACAACAGCAACAATGTCAACAACAACAGCTACAACAACAGCGACAACAGCAGCAACAACAACAGCAACACCAATAACAGCAACAACAGCAACAACAGCAACAACGACAACAACAACAGCAACAAAAACACCACCACCACCACAAACAGCAACAACAACACACATCTGCATTTTAACAATATACATTTTATCTGCTCCATCTGTGATTATGATTGGCCTGTAGAATGTTGTGATGTCATCTGTGTTAAATATGATTGGCCTATAGATCGTTGTGATGCCACCTTTGTTAAGAGTTTAGAAAACACACAGAGCTCCATGGATTACACAGCAGCGTAGGAGAGTGTTTTGAGCTGCGTTCACACTTGTCCTGGTTTGATCCCAGTTTAGACCTGATGTAGACTTGTTTAGGTCTTTTCTAGGCCTGGTTAAGTCATCATGTAGACCTGGTTTAGTGTGAACACAGCCGAAATGTGCCCAAATGAAACAAAACTCAACTCCAGGTATATTTTAGATTTTGACAGAATTCAAAACTGAAAAAGTCCATTTATCAGAATATTGGACCAGTATATCTTATATATTTATAGAATCCCATTAGACCTCATAATTAGTGAATAGACCAGTGTTATTCTCACATCAGCTTGTGCAGACTCACGTGGGACTTTACACTGTGTTCTGTAATAACGCCTTCTGTCTGACAAAATATTTGAGTTGGCTCAGCGGCTGAATAAAAGGTGCTATTACCTGGTTTAGGTGCCCGCTCATGTTTGTGCATCTCTGTCTCAATAACGGCGTGACATAATGTTGTCTGCACTTATATAAGCCAGAGTCGTTCTGTATGAAATCAAAACAGTAATATACCCAAAGGTGAGTGTCATTTTTATCAGGATGATGTGACTATGGAGGACTTTGGCAGGAGTCCACTTACTGCGCTCCCGAGGGCCCGAGGGCTCTTACACCAGGCCGAGTCTGAGCGAATGACAATTACACAAATTAAAGAGGCTAAACGGCACTAATCACTGCACTGGGAGCACCTCCAGGGCTCATCAAGGACTACTACTGCAAATACTGTTACTCTAACAATACTATGAATACTTTTACTGCTACTGCAAATACTGTTACTCTAACAATACTATGAATACTTTTACTGCTACTGCAAATACTGTTACTCTAATAATACTATGAATACTTTTACTGCTACTGCAAATACAATTACTCTAACAATACTATGAATACTTTTACTGCTACTGCAAATATTATTACTATTACTCTAACAAGACTATGGTCACACTCACACGAGGACTTTTGAATCGTGCTGTGCTCAAGCACATTACCATAGAGTTCTATGTCCCACACTCACACTTGCACAACTGAACGAGCTACGACCCAGTGACGTCATCACACGGCGCTGTTTGTTTACATGTGGTGCAGCAGAGCTAACGCTTTAGCGAGAAAATAAGACCAGAGGAAATATGTGTTAAACAGTGAGTCAGATCTGAGTCCTGCTGTGAGTTTTTGGATTAAACAACAGTGTGGAGCAGCGAGGACGACAGGAGACGAGGACGACAGGAGACGAGGACGACAGGAGACGAGGACGACAGGAGACGAGGACGACAGGAGACGAGGACGACAGGAGACGAGGACGACAGGAGACGAGGACGACAGGAGACGAGGACGACAGGAGACGAGGACGACAGGAGACGAGGACGACAGGAGACGAGGACGACAGGAGACGAGGACGACAGGAGACGAGGACGACAGGAGACGAGGACGACAGGAGACGAGGACGACAGGAGACGAGGACGACAGGAGACGAGGACGACAGGAGACGAGGACGACAGGAGAAGAGGGCGACAGGAGACGAGGACGGCAGGAGACGACAGGAGACGACAGGAGACAAGGACGAGAGGAGATGACGACAACAGGAGACGAGGACGACAGGAGACGAAGACGACAGGGAGACAAGGGACGAGGACGACAGAACATGAGGACGACAGCAGATGAAGACAACAGGAGACAAGGGACAAGGACAACAGGAGACAAGGACGACAGGAGATGAGGGCAACAGAAGACGATGCTTTAGGACTTCTGTCACAGACTGAAGCTGAGCGTGGAGGAGCCGGGAGTTTGGAACAGAGTCATTCACTTGTTCCTCTTCTCCTCTGTCTTCACCACAACACTGGGCTCTAAACATAAATATGTGTGTGTGAACATGAGCAACTTTGGCCCACCTCCTCCAACCTGGCCAAAGTCCAACCAAGCCAAAGGCCCAACCAGGCCAAAGTCCCAACAGGGCCAAAGTCCCACCCGGTTCGTTTGCACTCACTCTGGACAAACGTACTGCACTTCAGGGGCTATCCTGCGGGTCCAATCAAACTGGGCCCTACTACTGCATACTTCTGCTTCTGTATCCGTGGGGTTCAGTTTCCCATTATAGGCGATATTTTTAGGACTTTAACCATTCAAAAGATATAATATTTTGTCTTAAATTAGTTAATTGCTATGGCAACAGCCCTTCCTCTAGCTCAGAGATGTACTACTTTCCAATGGGACAAATCCGTGTTTTCACTCTGTAGGAACAGCAGTCCTTTTGCCCCATTTGACATGCTAATACACAGGAAGGTAAAGCCACGGTGTTTGGACTGGGGGATTAGGGAGTTCTTTACTATAGTCACTGCTCAACAGGTCTCTTGTCTCTTTGGCCTTCATATCTGGGGCAGATGGCCAGAGTGGGGCCTTATCGCTAACTGCACCAGCGCTCTGAGCCCTGACTCCTCATTAGCCTTTTAGCTGTGCGTTTATCTGACAGAATAGAGGAGAGGTGCTTCACCATTATTATCATTACACTTTGAACAGACAGCAGAGAAACACAGCAGCAGAAGTCATAAAGGAGACTCTCTTAAGAGGCTGTGATATCCCTGACAGCATTATTAATCAGAACCAAAGCAGTTTCCAACCTTTGCTCCTCCACAGCCTGTGTTTTCAGCTTCATCATGAAGCAGCCCAGGGTCAGGAGGGCCAGAGATAATTGGTTCTACAGGGTTTTGAATAAGAATCAGAGGAGAGGGGAGAGGAGAGAGGAGGGGCGAGGAGGGGAGAGGGGAGAAAGGAGAGAGCAGAGGGGAGAGAGGAGGGGACAGAGGAGAGGGGAGAGGGCAAAGGAGAGAGGAGAGGGGATGGGAGAAGGGAGAGAGCAGAGGAGAGAGGAGAGGGCACAGGAGAGGGGAAAGAGGAGAGAGAGGAAGGGAGAGGAGAGAGGAGAGGGAAGAGAGGGTGAGGGAAGAGAGGAGAGAGGGCAGAGGGGAGCCAGAGGAGAGAGAGAAGGGAGAGGAGGAGAGAGCTGAGGAGAGAGGAGAGGGTGGAGGGGAGAGGAGGACAGCAGTGGGGGGAGGGTCCTTCTACTCTTCAATGGGACTGTTAATGAGATCAGTAATTTAGTTTTTTTTAAATTTCGTATTCATGGAAAGACAGAAGTGCGTTTTATATATCTCTCTATTCTATTATTAATAAAGGTGTATGATTCCCAAAGTATTCCCAACATTATTCCTACTTCCTGGTACCTGTCCACCAGCCAATCAAAACCTTTGACCTTTTTCCCTCAGCTAATCACCTCTTACGTTACTGAAGCAAATAGTCTTTTTCTTTTCTCCTTTTGGTCATTTTGTTTACTCTTTTTGTACACTTCTTGGACACATCTTCACCGCAGCAGCAGGACCATCAGCCTCTTCAGCCTCTTCTCCTCCTCTTCACCACCTTCATCAGCATTTCAGTTTCATGCAGCTAAAGCCTTGAACTTCTTGAAGCCGTGAGACAGGGCTCTGCTCTGAGAATGTTCAAATCCAGGCTCAAATGGTTTGTCTGTGCATATGACTGACTGCTCTCTTCTCTTATTATTATGATTATTTATGTTTTAGTTTGTTTTTTTCATATTCTGTATTCTGTAAAGCACTTTGAATTACTCTGTGTATGAATTGTGCTTAACATAAGCTTGCCTTATGGTTATAGGGGGAGATGTGTGCACATCTGTTTGTTCTATAGGGACAAGACAGAGTCAGATTATAATTAGAGTTCATTCATTTTTGATAATGTTTTCATCAGAATCACTGTTCCATCTGTCAATCACTAAAGTGACACCCCTAAAGCGTTAGACTTAGACTCAGCTGTGTTCCAACTGTCTGCGGCAGACAGACATGTACCATACTCAGCTATTTGCGTCTGCACCAGATCTGCGTCTGCAACAGAGCTGCATCTGCACCAGAGCTCCCTCTGAACCAGAATTCTGCCTGCATCAGAGCGGCAGCTGCGTCTGCACCCGAGCTGCAGCTGCATCTGCAACAAAGCTGCAGCTGTGGCTCCACAAGAGCTGCAGCTGCACCAGAGCTCCGTCTGCCCCAGAGGTGCAGCTGCGTCTGCACCAGAACTCAGTCTGCCCCAGAGCTTTGTCTGCACCAGGGCTGTGTCTGCACCAGGGCTGCATCTACACCAGCGCTGCGTCTGCGTCTGCCCCAGAGCTCCGTCTGCCCCAGAGCTTTGTCTGCCCCAGAGCTTTGTCTGCACCAGGGCTGTGTCTGCACCAGCGCTGCGTCTGCACCAGAGCTTCGTCTGCACCAGACCTCTGTCTACATCAGAGCTGCTGCTCCGTCTACGCCAGAGCTCCGTCTGCACCAGAGCTGCAGCTACGTCTGCACCAGAGCTCCATCTGCCCCAGAGCTTCATCTGCACCAGGGCTGTGTCTGCACCAGCGCTGCGTCTGCACCAGCACTGCACAAGAGCTCCATCTGCATTAGAGCTACAGCTGCGTCTGCACCAGAGCTCCGTCTGCACCAGAGCTTCAGCTGTGTCTGCACCAGAGCTCCGTCTGCACCAGAGCTGCAGCTGTGTGTGCGCAAGAGGTGCAGCTGCGTTTGCACCAGAGCTCTGTCTGTACAAGTGCTGCGTTTTGCACCAGAGCTGCATCGGCACCAGTGCTGCAGCTCCATCTGTACAAGAATTGCAGCTGCGTTTGCTCTGTCTGCATAAGAGCTTCCTCTGCAACAGAGCTGCAGTTGCACCAGAGTTGCAGCTACACCAGAGCTATAGCTGCATCTGTAGCAAAGACTTGTCTGCACCAAAGCTCTGTCTGCACCAGAGCTCCATCTGCACAAGACCTGCAGCTGCGCTCACATCAGATCTGCGTCTGCACCAGATCTGCGTCTGCACCAGAGCTGCGTCTGCACCAGAGCTCTGTCTGCACCATAGTTCTACCTGCACCAGAGCTGCAGCTGCGTCTGCACCAGAGCTCCGTCTGCCCCAGAGGTGCAGCTGTGTCTGCACCATAGGTCCGTCTACACCAGAGGTGCAGCTGCATTTGCACCATAGGTCCATCTGAACCAGAGCTGCAGCTCCATCTGTACCAGAGTTGCAGCTGCGTTTGCACCAGAGCTCTGTCTGTACAAGTGCTGCGTTTTGCACCAGAGCTGCATCTGCACCAGAGGTCTGTTTGCACCAGAGCTGTATCTGCACCAGACCTCTGTCTGCACCAGAGCTGGTGCTGCATTTGCAGCAGACCTCAGTCTGCACCAGACCTGCTGCTGCGTTTGCACCAGACCTCTGTCTGCACCAGAGCTGCAGCTCCGTCTACATCAGAGCTCCGTCTGCACCAGAGCTGTGTCTGCACCAGACCTGCTGCTGCGTTCGCACCACTCCTCTGTCTAAACCAGAGCTGCAGCTCCGTCTGCACCAGAGCTCTGTCTGCACCAGAGCTGCAGCTCCGTCCTCACCAGAGCTGTGTCTGCACCAGGGCTGCATTTGTATCAGAGCTGCGTCTGCACTAGAGCTGCGTCTGCACAGAGCTGCACCTGCATGCGCATAAGATCGCTGTCTGCATTAAAGCTGCAGCTGTGTCTGCACCAGAGCTGTGTCTGCACCAGAGCTGCAACTGCTTCAGTGCATTGTCTGCACAAGAGTTTCATCTGCACCAGAGCTGCAGCTGCCTCTGCACCCGAGCTGCAGCTCCATCTGCACCAGAGTTGCAGCTGCGTTCACACCAGAGCTGCATCTGCACCAGAGGTGTGTTTACACTAGAGCTGCATTTGCTCCAGACCTCCGTCTGAACCAGAGTTTCATTTGCACCAGAGCTGTGTCTGCAGCAGAGCTGCAGCTGCATGAGACCTCTGTCTGCACAAGAGTTTCATCTGCAACAGAGCTGCAGTTGCACCAGAGCTGCAGCTGCACCAGAGCTGCAGCTGCACCAGAGCTATAGCTGTATCTGTAGCAGAGCCTTGTCTGCACAAGAGCTGAAGCTGTGTCTGCAGCAGAGCTCTGTCTGCACCAAAGCTCCGTCTGCACAAGAGCTCTGTCTGCACAAGAGCTGCAGCTGTGTCTGTACCAGAGCTGCGTCTGCACCAGAGCTGCAACTGCTTCAATGCTTTGTCTGCACAAGAGTTTTGTCTGCACCAGAGCTGCAGCTGCACCAGAGCTATAACTGCGTTTGTAGCAGAGCCTCGTCTGCACCAGAACTCCATTTGCACTAGAGCTGCGTGTTCACCAAAGCTGCGTCTGCACCACAGCTGCATCTGCACTAGAGCTGCATCTGCACGAGGGCACCGTCTGCACCAGTGCTGTGTCTGCACTAGAGCTCCACCTGCCCCAGAACTCTGTTTGCACCAGAGCTGTGTCTCCACCAGAGGTCCAGGTGCGTCTGCAGCAGAGCTCCGTCTGCACCAGAGCTGCAGCTGCGTCTGCACTACAGTTGCAGCTGCGTTTGCACTAGAGCGCTGTCTGCACCAGAGCTGCATCTCCATCTGCACCAGAGCTCCGTCTGCACCAGAGCTCCATCTGCACCAGAGCTGCATCTGTACTAGAGCTCTTTCTGCACCAGAGCTCTTTCTGCACCACAGCTGCATCTACACCAGAGCTGCATCTGCACGAGGGCACTGTCTGCACCAGAGCTGTGTCTGCACTAGACCTCCGCCTGCCCCAGAAGTCCATTTGCACCAGAGCTGTCTCTGCACCAGAGGTCCAAGTGCGTCTGCAGCAGTGCTCCATCTGCACTAGAGCTGCAGCTGCGTCTGCACTAGAGTTGCAGCTGCATTTGCACTAGAGCTCTGTCTGCACCAGAGCTGCATCTCCATCTGCACCAGAGTTGCAGCTGCGTTTGCACCAGAGCTCCGTCTGCACCAGAGCTGCATCTGCACTAGAGCTGCATCTGCACTAGAGCTGCATCTGCACTAGAGCTGCGTCTGAACCAGAGCTCCGTCTACACCATAGCTGCGTTTCCGCCAGACCTGCGATGGCACCAGAGTTGCGATGGCACTGGAGCTGCAGCTGTGTCTGCACCAGAGCTCCGTCTGCAGCAGAGTTGCAGCTGCGTTTGCACCAGAGCTCCGTCTTCACCAGAGCTCTGTCTGCCCCAGAGCTCCGTCTGCACCAGAGCTTTGTCTGCCCCAGAGCTCCGTCTGCACCAGAGCTCTGTCTGCCCCAAAGCTCCGTCTACACCAAAGCTCTGTCTGCACTAGAGCTACATCTGCACCAGAGCTCCATCTCCACCAGAGCTGCGATGGTACCAGAGCTGCAGCTCTGTCTGCAGCAGAGCTCCATCTGCACCAGTGCTGCAACTGCATCTGCACGAGAGCTCTGTCTGCACCGAAGCTGCATCTGCGTTTGCACCAGAGCTCCGTCTGCACCAGAGTTGCGATGGCACCAGAGCTGCAGCTGCGTCTGCACCAGAGCACCGTCTGCACCAAAGCTGCAGCTGCATCTGCAGCAGACCTCCATCTGCACCAGTGCGGCAGCTGCGTCTGCACCAGACTTGCATCTGTGTCTGCACCAAAGTTCCGTCTGCACTGGAGCTGCAGCTGCGTCCACACCAGAGCTCCGTCCGCACTAGAGCTGCGGCTGCGTCTGCACCAGAGCTCCATCTGCACCAGAGCTGCAGCTGCACCCGAGCTGCAGTTGCGTCTGCACCAGAACTGCAGCTGCGCTTGCATCAGCACTCCGTCTGCCCCAGAGCTCCATCTGCACCAGAGCTGCATTTGCGCCAGAGCTGCATTTGCACCAGAGCTGCATTTGCACCAGAGCTGCTTTTGCACCAGAGCTGCATTTGCACCAGAGCTGCAGCTGCACCAGAGCTCCAGCTGCGTCTGCTGCAGAGCTATGCCTGCCTTTGTGAAGGCAGAATCCTTTTATATTTGCTACTTAAAGAAGCAGAGCTTCTTCTGTGAGCTCAGTACAGATGGAATAATCATGTGACCTGTCCGCAGTCTGAACCAAATGAAACACTGATATAACTTGACAGAGGACTTGTGTTGTATGATGTATAAGAGGGGGTTTGTGTTGCATGCTGGGACGCTGGATTCACTTTTCATTCACAAAGTTAAACATGTTTTTGAGGTTCTGGATTCTGTAAAACAGCTTCATTACAGGTGCATCATGCAATTGCCTGGCTGGCGCTGGGTCACCTGCTTGTTTCGATGGAGATGGATATATTTATATCCATAATGTGGAATTTTAAATTATGCCCATTGTGTTCTTATTAGATCAACACTCTTTTCAAAACAAAAGCCACACCCCCTCGCACACCACTCCAGTGTAGAGCCACGCCCCCTCACACACCACTCCAGTGTCGTGATAGAACTGGCATACATGACAAGGTAGTATTATTATTTAGGCCGGCTGTTTCCAAAATGGCTGCTGCTTCACCACATTCCTTCACTACAAAGACTCACCTATTTTTTCACCCACAGCCAAAACCGCAGATTAATATTTCAAAACATGTTTCTTGTCCTACCCCACACCCCTCGCTCGCTCAGATATGTTCTGCTCCACCGCTCCCCTCAGCCCAATCACCAGGAATGATGGTGGAAAGTCCAGAGCCAGGAGCCAGAGGGGGTCTCGGGCTACCACATCGATTTTTAATAAGCACCAAGGGGAATATGTGTTTTTTTCTCTTTTGCAGGTACAAGACTCTACATCACTGTCAAACAAACACAGTATTTCCCATCATGCTTTGCTGTGGCTCACACCTGCTCCATCCTAATTGAACAGATGATCTCACAATTTGTCATGTTTGTTTTGAGGCTGTAAACGTTAGCACAGAGTTCACTGTTTTTACTGAATAATTCACCGCCGCGTTCACGTCCTTAGGTCACATGATCTCCCTCTTGCTCAACCAGCGGAGACTTAAAGACACATAAACATATTCAGATTTTTTGAATGGACACACTGACGTTTAGATCCCAGTAGGTACTCTTATTAACGATACAATGAAGAGAGAGAAGGCACACATATAGGGCAGTAGAGAAGAGGAAAAAATAGACAGGCTGAGGAGGCTGATGGCTCTACTGCTGCACTGGAGATGGAGAATGGGGTAGACAGATTGTAGCACCATCATAAGGTAGAAGAGGGCAATGAAGATGATTATGAAAATTAAGCAGGTTTGTTTTTGATGACCATAGATGTATTGATCTTACAAAACAAACAATTATCTGAACCCAACCTGCAGCCCCTGGGCATGTGCACACACAATAAATTTTATACATTAGATTCTATGGCAGACCGTCCCTCAGCAAGTGTATCTTTAACACTGTAATAGTGCGACTGGCTCAGCCTCTTCCTCTGCATCGGTGTGCGCATGTGAGAGGGACAGTAATGAGCAGCTCTGTAATGAGCAGCTCTATAATGAAGAGCTTGGGGCCGGTGCTTGTTATGTTCAGGGACTTTTTGAACCTCACCATTGACCTCCGGCTGCAGTCGTGAGAGCTTTTATCGTCAGAAGTGCTCCTCTGAAGTCTGTGATTAGACCCCTGTTTCCATGGCAACCGGCAGGTGCAGGTAACACTGGAGAGATTGGAAACGGATTGAGAGGAGTCAGGGACACGCTCGATAGCAGCCGCTGAGTTCCATTAAGATTGCTCATTTAAAACATGTGTGCAATGAGGAGAGTGAGAGGGAGACGACAGGGGCAGAGAGAGAAGGAGACAACAGGGGCAGAAAGAGAAGGAGACGACGGAGGCATAGAGATAAGGAGACGACAGGGGCATAGAGAGAAGCAGACGACGGGGGCAGAGAGAGAAGGAGAGAACGGGGGCATAGAGATAAGGAGACAACAGGGGCATAGAGAGAAGGAGACGACGGGGGCAGAGAGAGAAGGAGACGACGGGGGCAGAGAGAGAAGGAGACGACGGGGGCAGAGAGAGAAGGAGACGACGGGGGCAGAGAGAGAAGGAGACGACGGGGGCAGAGAGAGAAGGAGACGACGGGGGCAGAGAGAGAAGGAGACGACGGGGGCAGAGAGAGAAGGAGACAAGGGAAGGAGACAACGGGGGCATAGAGAGAGAAGGAAACGACGGGGGCAGAGAGAGAAGGAGACGACGGGGGCATCGAGAGGGAAGGTAACGATGGGGGCATAGAGAAAAGGAGACGACGGGGGCATAGAGAGAGAAGGAGACGACGGGGGTAGAGAGGGAAGGAGACAACGGGGTAGAGAGGGAAGGAGACAATGAGGCAGAGAGGGAAGGAGACGATGGGGGCATAGAGAGAGAAGGAGACGACGAGGGCAGAGAGAGAGAAGGAGATGACGGGGGCATAGAGAAAAGGAGACAACGGGGGCAGAGAGAGAGAAGGAGACGACGGAGTAGAGAGGGAAGGAGATGATGGGGGCATAGAGAGAAAAGGAGAGGACGAGGGCAGAGAGAGAGAAGGAGATGACGGGGGCAGAGAGAGAAGGAAAGGATGGGGGTAGAGAGAGAAGGAGACGACGGGGGCATAGAGAGAGAAGGAGACAACAGGGACAGAGAGGGAAGGAGCCGACGGGGGCATAGACAGAGAAGGAGATGACGGGGCAGAGAGAGAGGGAGATGACGGGGGCAGAAAGAGAAGGAGACGATGGGGGCAGAAAGAAAGAAGGAGACAACAGGGGCAGAGAGAGAGGGAGACGACAGGGACAGAGAGAGAGGGAGACAACAGGGGCAGAGAGAGAGGGAGACGACAGGGACAGAGAGAGAGGGAGACAACAGGGGCAGAGAGAGAGGGACAAGGGCAAGTTTGTGTCTTGCTAAAGGACAGAACAACAGTTTGGATGTTAACTCTGTTCTAATTGTTCTAATCCCTGTAGTTTGTTCGTTGCTCATCTCTCTCGCTCCTCGTCACCTCCTGGCCCTCTGCCTGTGCTCCTCACTCACGGTGCCAGCATCTGATTGGATGTCATTATTTTGGCTGGAGTCCCTGGGGGAATCGACCGCCATCGCTTCACTCCTCCACCAGGGCGCGTCATGGCTTAATACTACAGCACAATTATCCTCACACATCGTTTACCCAGAGCTCATTTTCATAATTCCCTTTAGTATCAGAGGAAGAAATTAACCCAGCCATTTATTTACACACCCACTGCTAATTGTAACAGCGCTAATTCAGTGTTAGCTGATTACAAGAGGCTTAGAGTACATGCTAATGAAAGGAGCGCTCATGCTAACGAAAGGAGCGCTCATGCTAACAAATGGGGCTCTTTGTTTCAGAGGGGCTCCACTCTCTGCTGTGTGTTTCATTACGCTCATAATCATGTACTTGTCTGGTTAAAAAAATAACATCAATTATTAAAGTGGTAAAGTCATTCTTGCCGAGAGCTTGTGTAGATTTTAGCTCATGGTTTTTAAAGACGATTTCAGGCTCTATATTAACCTGCATTCTTCTGCTGTGTATACAGAGTAAGGAAGTAACTAAATACTTGGAAATGTATTAGTAGTTTTGAGCTGCGCACGGTTTTAATAATACAAAAGAGAACACCATCCCTGGACATATATGTGTCCACTAAATGTTCTCCAGCTCCACTGCAGCAACAGAGCAATGAGCCCCTTCAGCCTCTCAGGTCCCTCTTCTTCACACAGATGTTGGGTTAGGACTGTCACAGTTTTTAGGTTTTAATGAAAATAAAACACCCTTTTCCGTGGATCAGAATGACCAAAAAGTGTGACTATTGGTATGAGATTAGAAGACTCATGACTAAGCCTAACACTAACCACAACCCTTGGGAAAAGTGAAGGAGGAACAACACGTGGAGAAAGCCCTGTCGGCTTGATATCCAAAATGGGCCTTCAATAGATCTAAGCGAGCTAAAAAACAGGACAACAGGGAATCTGAACCTTGAAGGAAAGGCGTAACTATTCCTTACATAACGGGTGTGTCTGAAAAACTTCAGAGAATTTTCAGACAGTTTGAGATTCCGGTCTATTTCAAACCTACAAACACTTCAAGACAGAAACTGGTTCATCCAAAGGACAAAACCCCGAGCCATAAACAAACTAATGTGGTCTACTCCATTCAGTGTAGTAAAGA
This sequence comes from Periophthalmodon schlosseri, assembly GCA_000787095.1. NCBI lineage: Eukaryota > Metazoa > Chordata > Actinopteri > Gobiiformes > Gobiidae > Periophthalmodon > Periophthalmodon schlosseri. The sequence continues at coordinate 2,576 of JACM01012836.1, read as the reverse complement.
GTGCAATGAGCGTTACACTGGAGAAACTAAAAAGCCACTTCATAAGAGAATGTACCAACACCGTCACAAGAGCAGCTCAGGACCCCAGTCTGCTGTACATCTTCATCTCAAAGACACTAACCACAGATAGTGAGGTACAGATCTTAGCCAGAGAAAAGAAATGGTTTGAGAGCGGAGTTAAAGAAGCAATTTTTGTTAGGAAAGACAGTCCTTCCTTGAACAGGAATGGGGTCTCAGACATCACCTTTCCCCCATCTGTAACTCCATCCTCAGACCCAAAGCAAACAAAGCAAACAAAGGAAACAAAGAGAACAATAGAACTAGTCAGGCCCATTAAGGCTGAATGGAGGCTTATCAAGTTGAAACTGTAAACAATAGCTGTTTACAGTTTCAGTGTAGTTAGCTCCTCACTTCAGATAGATATAAGGCAGTGTCCACTAGCAATCTGACCAGAACTGAAGAAGCGGCTTGAATGTGCAGCGAAACGTCTTCACTCTTACAACTTTTTGTCCAGTTGACAGATTTAATTTTGGCTTTTAATACTCATGACTATGATTATTGTGGTATGGTATTTTGTGTTTCACATAAACAAACCCACCCTCCATTCCCCTTTTTAAAACTCAGAAAGTACAGGGGTCTTATGGGATATTATGTGTGTTATTATTCTGTGTGTGAAGCACGTTTACTTCCTCCTGTTTGTGGCTGAATGGTTAATTGGATCCTAATGCAGACTCGAGGAGGAATCATGTGCACATCAGTGTTTTCAGTCAGACTTGTGAAAGGGCCGAGGTGTGAGCTGTAAGGTGAATGTAACCTCAGGACTCGTCTGGGTACATCTGGGTACGTCTGGGTACGTCTGGGTACATCTGGGTACGTCTGGGTACGTCTGGGTATGTCTGGGTACATATGGGTACGCATGCTCATACAGAGATCTGTGTCTACGCACGCTCATACAGAGATCTGTGCAGCGGAATGAAGCAAGACTATAGCTAATTATAACATTTACACATATTCTGACAGTGGCGGAAAGAGTACTGCAAATTTGTACTCAAGTAAAAGTACTCAATTACAAACAAAAGTACTGCTGCAAAGCATGTACTTAAAGGGCCTGTACTTAAAGGGCCTGTACCTGACTTCTTTCCATGTACATGTAAAAAAATGTCCTGCCACAGTACAGATATTTTGTAATAGCAGCATTTTATTGTCCAACAATCAGGAAGTGCACACTTAGCATGCTAGCACGCTTAGCATGCACGCTTAGCATGCACAAATTATAGTAACGTGAGCATTTGTAATTATGATATTTGTTTAGGGAGTTCATGTTCGGCTGTCTGCTCTACTGCCCCCTGTGGGAGCTTAAATGTAGTGCATGGTTCTTTAGCTCAGCTCGTCTTCCTCCGCAGGAGGGGTTTATATTCATTAACATGCGAGTCTGAAACATGTTTTATGAGAGCCCTGACAGCCCAGCATAAACGGCCCGAGGCTCTGTCCAAATGAAAGGCTCAGAGTAGATGCAGGTATCGATTCTCCCCTGTGTCCTATCGATCGTGACGTTTTCATCTGGCACCGAGCTGCTAATCTGTGTGTATCGCAGACAGCCACAGAGCGCACCATTGACTCCACTACCAACAGCCACAAAGATGGATCATTAAAGCCTCATCAGCTTCACCCTCTGACCTGAGCTCCTCCAGTGTGGAGGAAGTGCTATGGGACATAAGGGGCCAGAGCTGAGCGGTGTAAACGGTGCCAATCTGTGCCAACTACTGCCTGTCCATCACCCACCACACACTCTCACAAACGTTGGGTTTCCATGCTTTTGAGGACATTCCATGGACTTACATTCATTTCGAGACTGATCTTAATTCACTATTATAACCTTAACCTGATCCTTTATCATATATGAACCCACATCTGAACTTTAAATCATGTCGTTGATCTAGAAACAAAGGATTTAAATTATGTGGACCTGATTTTTACTCCCATAAAGAAGTCCCCATGAAGTGAATGTGTGATCCTGGAACTCACTGTATTAAAAGAAAAAAACTGCACTTTTAAAATATGCCCATCTGTATGAAAGATTATTGGCCTATAGGATGTTGTGATGCCATCTCAGCGGTTGTAAGATACTGCCTTACACATCTGCCCTGGTGCTGACTGATGGAAATGTGGCAGCGGCCTTTCATTCTGTGACCACCAATCACACATGCACATACCATATTCACACAGGCAAGAGTCGAACTGTTTTGCTTAAGGGCACAACAGCAATCCACTGATCAGACCTGGAACTGCCAACTCTCCAGTTATAAGATCTTTACCACCTGAGCCAGCTTTTTGTCAGCGCTTAGACTGTGATTTGTCTAACTGCTGTCCAAAAAGGCTCATTACAGGACAGAAACAATGGGACATCCTTCACCCTGACAGGCTCCACCCCTGAGGGAGCGGTCGGTAAGCCCCTCCCCCAGAGCATGGTGGCACGGCGAATGGTGGATCGATGATGGTTACAGTGTAGGAGGCCTCTGTAGTGTGCAGACAGTGATCTACTGCTCAGCTCTGGTAATAGTCCATCTGATCAATAT
>KN473971.1:0-15404 GCA_000787095.1 Periophthalmodon schlosseri | reverse complement strand
GAGGGTAAAAGGCATGGCTGTGAAATTCCTTCTATTGTTACTCTGAAATCTTAGCTCATTCACATATGACTCAATGAAAATGTTCTAAAAAGCTTAAGGAAAGAACGCAACCAAACTGTAGGCCGATTCTATGTCCAAATCAGAAGTATTCATAGCTTACTTTGTTACACTCTTTACTACGACTGATGGTTACCTGGTTTGAAGTGACAATGGTGTGAAGCCCTTTGAGCAGCAGACTGAAGCAGAGTGGAGTTTAAAGTGCAGGACGTAGCGCTGAGTTCTAAAACAAAATCCCTCCATGTCATCAAAATTACACCCAAAATGCAGGGATAGTTTACGTGCAAGTTTAAACCTTCATTTAACAAAATAAAAGTTTCCATGTTACAAGTTAGACACATTATGGTTGCTAGATACCAGTTGGAATTACCTTTATGTGTGTCACATCTGCTTTCCATCTCCAATAGGGAGTGAAATTATAAACTTCACCAAAATAATAGTAATTTAAAAAAATTTTTTTTAGATTTTTTAAATAAAATCTTAAATAATGAATAATACACTTTTTTGGTGTCTAACTTGTGACATGCACTTTGCGTCAGAACCCTACTGGTTACTGTGACCTGCTGAAAACCATCAGAGCGTAATTCACATGGACTATCTTTAGAGATTGCACAACAGTCTTAAGATGTTTCAGAGCATCAGTTTCCTACCAGGAACAGCCTTGCTTGGTTTTAGGCATCAAGTTAAGCACAATAAACACAAAATTCATTTCCATTAATTATTCCTGAGAAAGAACAGGAGCTCTCTATATGTTTGGCAATGTTCCTTAGAAAATGAAAGGTGGTCAGATAGGAGGGGGAGTGTAGTCTAGTGGACATGCTGGATTGTCGCCAAAAGCAGCAGGTATGTAAATATTTGATTCCTGTGGGATTAGATTAACTGTGTTTGTGTAGCATTATAGCTAATGGTCTAGCAGACTGATGAAACCAGACACAGTTCATAATCATCAAAGACCAGTGTGGTATTGTTGAAAAGACTAGACTTGACAACATCTGTTCAAAGTGCAGAGTAATGGTCTTTAGATGTACCAAGGCCGACAAGGAGCAGTGCCACAGGCTGCAGAGAGCCCAAGCACAGACCCAGGGAGACGAGGACACAATGTTCTCTCAATCTGTGCTTCCTTTATAGCTTGTTCAAAAGATGAGACCGAGACAGAACCTGATGTCATTGTCCTATAAATACATGACCCTAACTGATCACATCACATTCAGAGAAAGAATGCTTAATAAGCATGATCATTTCTAATATGGGATATAACAAGTCAGAGTCAGACACAAACAAAACAGGCACGAGACAGAAGAGCATGAGAAGCTGCCAGCCCTGATTGCCACTTCACATCACTTAATGCTGTCTGGATCTAGAACTTGAGGCAATAAAATACAGATATGATAGAGATTATACAGCTGTTATATAAGAAAAAGGCTTAATACCTGACATTATCTTTGATACCACAATTACAACACGTGAATGTTATAGAAAATATTCATACCATTCTCCATGAAATCACTCGGGCTGGGTTCAAGGTGCAGAGCTGTGCTGTGTCATGGATCAATAACATGACTTGGATAAGGTTGATAAGGATGATTAGTGGCCTTTCCGCTGTAGTGCAATTGGGATCAGAAAGAATTCTTCCATAGAACCACAATGTATTTTTTTTTTAAATCAAACTGCCTGTGTTCAGCTGACAGGGACCAACGGCTTTCACACCATGACCTTTAAAAAAAAATTCAAAGCACCTAAAAGCTAGCTTTGTAAGATCTGGTGCTTGCGCTGCTCCAGCTGCCATCACACTGTTTGGTCACTGATCACGCAATGCACGTCTCTGTTGGCCACCGTGTGACACATGCACCAGTGAGCACCGGTCACTGAGACCAATACGACACCATCTTTAATTAATCTTCATATGATATACCTTTTAGGCCTCAGAAGAAACTGAAATAACAGCCAACAGGAAAATGCCAACTTCTGCACTAAACAGAATCCATCCATCTATTTTTTTCCACTAATCACGAGGGCAGCAGTCTAAGCAGGTACTCCAAGACTTCCTCACCCCAGACACTTCCTCCAGCTCTGCCAGTCAGACCCCAGAACATTCCCAGGCCGAGAGACAGTCCCTCCGGCCTCCTCCCAGGGGGACATGCCCGGAGCACCTCCTCAGGGAGGTATCCAGGAGGCATCAGCTGGCTCCTCTCTACGTGGAGGAGCAGCAGCTCTACTCCGAGCTCCTCAGATGAGATTGAGCATCGAGAGCTTTGCCTTTTGACTCCTTCTTTACCACAACAGTCCAATACAGCGACCACATCACTGCAGACGTTGTACCGATCCACCTGTCAATCTCATGCTCCATCTTCCCTCACTCGTGAACAAGACCCCGAGGTACCTGAACTCCTCCTTTTGAGGCAGGGACTCTCCACCACCTGGAGAAGGCAAGGCACCTTTTTCTGGTCGAGAACAATGGCCTCAGATTTGGAGGAGCTGATTCCAATCTCAGCCACTTCACAAACCGCTGCAAACCGCCCCAATGCCTGCTACAGGTCCTGGTTCACTGAAGCCATCAGGACAACATCATCTGCAAACAGCAGAGATGAGATCCTGCGGTCCCCCAACTGGACCCCCTCCGGTCCCTGACTGCGCTTAGAAATTCTAACCATAAAAACAATGAACAGAACCGATGACAAAGGGCAGCCCTGGTCCAACATGCAATGAACAGGTCTGACTTACTGCCGGCAATGTGAACACAGCTCCTGCTCCGGTCATACAGGGACCGGACAGCCCTTAGCAAAGGGCCCTGGACCCCATACTCCCGGAGCACCCCCCAAAGGACACCACAAGGGACACAGTCGAATGTCTTCTCCAGATCCACAAAGCACATGTGGACTGGTTGGGCAAACTTCCATGATCCATCGAGCACCCAATGGAGAGTATAGAGCTGGTCCAGTGTTTTGCGACCGGGACGAAAACTACACTGCTCCTCCTGAATCTGATACTCATCTCCAGTACCCAGGAATAGACCTTACCAGGGAGCTTGAGGAGTGTGATTCCCCTGTAGTTGGAACACACCCTCCGGTCCCCCTTCTTAAACAGAGGGCCCACCACCCCGGTCTGCCAGTCCAGAGGTACTGTACCCGACCACCACACGATGTTACAGAGGTGTGTCAGCCAAGACACCCCACATCATCTAGAGACTTAAGATACTCAGGACGGATCTTATCCACCCCGGAGCCCTGCCACCAAGGAGCTTGCCAACCGCCTCATTGACTTCAGCCAGGGTGATGGAGGAGTCCACCTCCAAGTCCACAGTCTCTGCTTCTTCCTGGGAAGCAGAGTGAGGAGATCCTCAAAGTATTCCTTCCACCGTCTGACAATATCCTCAGCAGCTCCCCATCCGCATTGTAACCAGCGTTGGCGCTGCTTCCTCCTCGGACGGTTTGCCAGATTTTCTTTGAGGCCGACAAATAGTCCTCCTTTATGGCCTCCCCTCCCAACCCTGAGTTTTTGCCTCTGCAACCATACGAGCTGCAGCACGCTTGGCCCGCCGGTACCCATCAACTGCCTCAGGAGTCCCCCAAGCCAACAAGGCCTGATAGGAGCAATGTGGGACCGTCCTTCGGGCTGTGCCTGGCTGGGCCCCGTGGGGGAAGGCCCGGCCACCAGATACTCGCTGACAAGCACCCACCCCAGGCCTGGCGCCTTAATATTAAACATGTCATGAGGGGCTTCTGAAGCGCTCTTAGCCCGACCCGTCCCCCATGACCTGTTTGCCATAGGTTAGAACAACCAAGCCAAGCAGCGGTGGATCACCAGTGTGCAGTCAATCTGCCCTCCATTCAAAACCTAGCAATACTCCTTTTACAATCAAAACAAAATTTACTCATTAACATGAAAGTCGAGTACTCTAGCTTTAAAATGATCAATACCAGTGATTGGCCTCAAAAATCTTGATTAGAGCTTTCATTGCATTTTGCATTTTAGTGACAATCATTAAAGGTCCTATATTACACAAAATTGACTCTTGTGAGCTTTAAGCCTTTTATAATGCTGTTGTCTCCTTAAAAACATACCTGGAGTTGTGTTTTGTTTCATTCACACATGTTTGAGTAATCGTTTATTATTAGTCCATCTACATCTCCAAAGATCAAAATGCTCTGCTCCACCTTATGAGTTCATGTAGAGGAAGTTTTCAAGTTAATAAGTAGCTTTGACCTTTACTTCAGTAGAGATTGGCAATTCCAGGGCTGAAATCATCCAAATGATTCTAGTGGAGGTGTATGGAGTTTAAAAACACAGTGGAGTGCTTCCTATATTACCACATGACATCACAAGGTGGAACAAATTGTATTCTGTTTGAGAGAAGAACACAACCTAAATATGCAAGGTTTGTGTGTTTAGCATGTGTGAATGAAACAAAACAAAACCCCAGGTATGTTTTGATGAGGAAACATAACATAGATCAGAAAATAATGTAATATAGGCCTAGTAAATGCCTGGTGATAGTCTTTTTCCACCAATACTGGAAGTGCTGGGAGTAGGTAACAGGCAAGGTGAAGCAAAGATGACTCTAGAGAGCTTAAGTAGGAGACAGGGTTCATGTGTTTTTCAGGATATTTTTTAAAAGTCTCAATGTACAATAGAAGTAATCGTTTGACTAGTCAACTCAATGAAAAATTAACCGCTGACTATTCGACTACAAAAATAGGCTAATCGTTAGTTGAAGCCCTAAAAATCTATTGGCTCTACACTAAAATATCAAGTAATGTGTGCAGCGTGCAAGCACGCGCTGCCTGGTGGATGTATTTTGACTTGAACAGTTACTTCATCCAAACCTACGCATTGTTCTATTGGCGCTCTGTTTTAACAGAATGGCACAGAGATGTAGCCAGAGCATCCACAGGGCGCTGCTCTGTTGCTCATATGAAACCAGGCGCTTAGCAGCCTGAATTACTCTGAGGACCAGAGGGAACACGCTCTGTAGGGAGCAGACAAGAACTTTATCAGCAAGGCTTTGGGAGGAGCAGGATCTGTGCACTTTTCATTCTTTATAAAAAATAAAAAAAAATCACTGCTGCTACTAGCAATTATTTTGCTTATCGATTAATATAGCATTTATTCTTTTTGATGAATCAAACTGATTAGTTGTTTTGATTGCAAAAGGCCTGTGAATATGAGATTTTGACTGAATTTGAGCAAAATGAAGCTAAACTTTAAAGGGATGCTCCTTCAGGCCCTCCTGATGTATACAAACAAATAAGGCTTTTCACACTAAATGTACAGTTCCTGTCATTTTAATGAAATTACTGCTGTGCTCTTCTCATACACGGTAGCATATTTTGGTGTTTGTACAACAATTATTCATTCACTAAATTAACAGTTAGTCAATAATTGATTAGTTGTGATTAATCAGTTAAGTTGTTGCTGCCGTTGTAAAAATGGGCATGGGTCCATCTTAGACCAAACACTATTGAACTTGCTTAATCCTCTCATCTCAATTACACATTTTAGGCCAATAGAAATGAGGTGATCTTATCTGAAACCCAACAGTACTGAAGTCTGATCACCACCACACAGAGCAAACATACAGTCACCAGCCAAAGGCAGATTACAAACACCTGTGCGCAGTAGGCTCACACACTCGTCTCACAGCAGCTACAGGAACTGAACAGGAGAAATGCAAATAGGAAAAGTCAAGATTATTAGGTTAATCTATAAATCATGATTTAACAAGTCACACTGTACAATTGTTAGAACTAAAACATAGGCTAATAATCGTGACCATTTTAGAAGCCAAATGAAGTCATTATATCTCTACTCCAAAAGAGAAAAACTTAAGTCTAAAGTGCTTTTTATGTGGCTGTTCAGTCACAATAACTTTACCTTTGCATTAAGAAAGGTTGATGTCATAACCCTGGCCACAAACTAGAGGAGTGGTAATGTATTAGAATGAAAGAAGGAAGGATTACACTTTTTTGTCATGTGTCAGTAATTGTGAATAATAATTCTAATAATAATTGTTATAGCCTATTGTGATTTTTCATCTCACAATAATCTTAACACTAAACTTTGATACCGTGACATCCCTAAATGCAATCAGGAAGACCTAATAACTGTGGCTGTGGTCGACCAAAGACATGTCCTGCCAATCAATTATTTGACTAAAAAGGGGGCGTAGCAAAAGCTTTCAAAACTATTACGCATCTCTATGTATCTGACCCCAAATGCACTCCTAAGAGTCCTGCACACGAGTTCTATTTATGTAGAAAAAAGTACTAGCAAACCATCTATTTATATAAAGACAGATTAAGTTGGAAATCAGAATTTAATCTGCCTTTTTACAGATAAACACTAAAAATACCAAATCTTCAGCTCATTCACTCACCTCTCCTTTCTGCTGTTATCCAATATAAATCCTTATAATCAAAATAAAATGATTGACATAAATTTTGGTTGACTAAAACGCCATCGCCCGATTAATTTACTAAATGATTAAAGGACCACAGCCCCATAATAACCTATGACAACAGGTTTATTTCACAATAAGGGAACAAGACGCTGTTTTGGCTTTGGGATAAGAACTACACCACGCATGACACATAACCATCTGTAATTCAAGCTTGCAGTTCAACAACCTCAGGACACAATGTTTCACCCGGGACAAAAACATAAGTCAATAGGCCAACCAATGACTAATACTAAAACATAATCAAGAACGGTTAGACATGAGTTAATACGATCTTAAACTGGATATTTTGTTCCCATATCATAATCCCCCGCGCCTTTCTACAGTAGCCTCCCACACAAGTGAAAGCGCAGACCTCCATGGCACTTCTCAAAGCGCTCTCAAACCAACGTGCAACTACCGCCCCCTGTCGTTCAAATCCTCCAGAACCGAAGCCCCTGCACAAAATGAGCAAAAACACAAAAGACATCCACTTTTTGACACATGCGTGCACTTATTAGATACTATTTCATCATTTTAGCGTATTAGCGGGTAACTTCTGCGCAAACCACCGTAGTGCATGCCTGGGTTAGCTCCCCTCCTCTTTGTTTTGTATTCTCTGCCTCGTTGCTTCCATGCATTTCAACTGCAAACGTGAAACCTTGAAGAATAAATCCATGCACTAAAGATAAAGCATTGTGGAAGATCTTGGCGAGAGAATACAAATGCAAAACGCTGGCGCCGGTGCGCGCAACCTGGTGCGTAATGTTTACATGGGGCAAGCGGGAGCCAAAGCATCATTTAAGGGGAAACGGGACAGTGGACAGCGGGTTTTCCAAACGTCACTACAACCAGACGAGAGTTGAAAGAGTGAACGACACTTTCGGCATCTGCAAACCGGGGGGAAACTGGCATTTTTGGAGCAAACTGGATGTGGCAGTGCGCGCTTTTGATGTCAAGAATTGAAAGGGAGTTAGCATTAGCATTATAAGCTAAGCAGAACCACTGTTACCGCCACTAGAAATGAAATGGAGTAACAAGTGTGTTGGTATGCCGGTACGATTTAAATGGTATTAAGTGTAGTATTTATCCTGAAGCGCTAAAGCTGCCTGGACACAAGCGGAGGAGTGTTGTGAACCGGGAAAGTGAATGGAGCCGCACCGGGAGATGGGCGCACGGCGTACGCGCATGGGCCATTCACGTTCCCGGGTGTAGCATCTTCCTGCACTCCGGTCCAGCACAAAAGCAAGCCACTCCGGGCAGACTCAGACCGACTAACGGTGAACGGAGACCGCGACACGAGCTGTTGTTCCGTGTCCGGCCCGGCTCGGCTCCGCACGGCCGGAAAGGAGCGGTAAAAGGCGCAGAAAAGAGCGCGGGGAGAGGGTAGGTTGAGGCGGAGGCAGGGAACACTCACCTCGGGTCCGACCGAAGCCATGGTGCCTGGACTGTAGCCCCGCCCACCGCGCTCACGTCACACTCACGCACACTGCTGCCTTCAGAGCGCTACACACCTGGATTTCAATAAGATATAACAAAATATAATCGCCCACTTTCATCATAGACAAAACACAACTGAGCACATAGTTAGCATGTACATCCATACATTGGTGAATTTCATATCCACAAAGCCAAATACCTGAACTATTAACCCCTATACAAACTGCTACTAAGAGAAGTCAGTACTAATCTACAGTTTTAAAGCCACAGTATGTAACCCTGTGGCAACACAATTTTGACTAAAACAAAAGAATGTTTTTTCATTGGTTTTGTTAATTGCACTGAAAATCTTAAAGGGCTCATATTACACTATTTTCTGATCAAACACCCACCTTGTGATGTCATGTGGTAATACAGGAAGTGCTCCACTGTGTTTTTAAACTCCATACACCTTCACTAGAATCATTTGGATAATTTCAGCCCTGGAATTGCCAATCTCTACTGAACTAAAGGTAAAATGTAGCTGTTAACTTGAAAACTACTGCTTCATGACATCACAAGGTGGAATAGAGCATTTTGAGCTTTAGAGATGTAGACAGACTAATAAACCAGGATTATTCAAACATGTGTGAATGAAACAAAACACAGCTCTAGGTATGTTTTTGATGAGGTAACAACATTATAAAGTGGTTTAAAGCTCACAAGAGTCCATTTTGCATGATATAGGACCTTTAAAAAACATGTGTCCTTACTGTGAGAGGGCTTGCATCTCCACAAACCTGTCTCTTATTTGGCCTGGAGGAGTATCTCATCCTGCTTGTTTCCATGGAAATGGAAACTAAAACTCAGAAAATGCTATAGACAAACAATTCAACTTAATGTCAATTATTTCAGACCAACTCATTTCCACTCAAACTGTATCTCTTTTCACTCCTTTATGTTATTACAATATGGTTATGGACTATTTAAGATTACTATACCACTAATGCTATCTCTAATCTGACTGGATGACGTGTTTTGTTGGATGAAGCCTCAAACATAGCAAAATAAGGAACCATTTTAATAATTTATTTTATTTTCAAGCTGAAAAAAAAAAAAATCTATATTTTTTTGTAAGTTCGAATATATTTTAATTAAACAAGTGAACAAGAAATAATATGCAATTTTAAAGTTGGAGGTGGGTAAAGTCACCAAAAATTGAACTCAAGTAAGAGTAATGTTACTTCAAAATAATATTACACTAGTAGAAGTACAAAGTAGTCCAAGAAATTACTCAAGTAAGAGTAAAAAAGTATTTGGGAAAAGTACTACTCAAGTAAGAGTAAGAGAGTAATGAGTGTCAATGTGACATCTGATTTATAATTTGAAGTTAATGGAAGAGTAACCACAACTTTTACTTAAGTAAGAGTACTGTTACTTCAATAAAAAAATATTACTCAAGGAGGAGTAAAAGTGTATATAAAATGATTTTTTTCAAAGTCAGACGTTCACATACATTTCATTAGTATTTGATACCATTACCTTTAAACTGTATGACTTGGGTCAAATGTTTTGGATTTCCTTCCACAAGCTTCTCTCAATAGTTGGCAGGAATTTTGGCCCATTCCTCCTGACAGAACTGGTGTAACTGAGCCAAGTTTGTAGGCTGCCTTGCTCGCAGATGCTTTTTAGGTCTGCCCATAAATTTTCTATAGGATTGAGATCAGGACTTTGTGATGGCCACTCCAAAACATTGCCTTTGTTATCCTTAAGCCACTTTGTAATCTTTTTGAGTAATGGTTTCTTCCTGGCAGAGTGGCCTTTCAGTCCATGTTGGTACGTACTCGTTTTAATCTTTTTGAGTAATGGTTTCTTCCTGGCAGAGTGGCCTTTCAGTCCATGTTGGTACAGTACTCGTTTCACTGTGGATAATGACACACTCTTACCAGCTTCAGCAGCATCTTCACAAGGTCTTTTGCTTTTGTTCTTGGGTTGACATTGCACATTTCGGACCAAAAGCATGTTCATCCCTGGGACACAGAACCCGTCTCCTTCCTGAGTGGTATGATGGCTGGACATTCCCATGGTGTTCATATTTGCGTGTAATTGTTTGAACAGATGAACATGAACCTTCAGGCATCTGGAAATTGCTCCCAAAGATAAACCAGACTTGTGTAAATCTACAATTCTCTCCCTGATATCTTGGTAGATTGCTTTTGACTTTCTCATGATGCCTTCAAATACATCCACAGGTGTGTCTCTAATTAACTCAAATGTGGTCAATAAACCTATCAGAAGCTTCCAAAGACAAGACATCATCATCTGGATTTTCCCAAATTGTTTAAATTCATAGTAATCTTACTGTATGTAAACTTCTGACTGTGAAGAAAGTCATGAAAAAAATTCTTTGTAAAATCCTTCCCTCATTATTCTCATTATATTCGTATTTAGCAAATAGAAATAATGTTGGTAATCCTAATTGACCTAAAACAGGAAAAATTTAGTCTGATTTCATGTCAGACAATGAGAAAAAAAACAAAACAAAACAAAAAAAACCCAAAACGTATGTGTCTTTTTATATAGTGTATGTAAACTTCTGGTTTCAACTGTAGCTGAGTAAATATAACTGAATACTACCCACCCAACTTTATTTTATACCATTTTGTTGCTGTTTCAAATTGTGAACTACTATAAGCTTTTGGGGTGGCTGAGGCTCAGTGAGTGACTGAAGGTTGGTGGTTTGATCCCAGCTTTAGGCTCCACTTACCATAGGGGCAACACATTGGACTGGTTTTACAGGTGGAGCCTGCTGGCCATTTCCTTCTCCATGTTTTCTTCTTCTCTAGTTTTGCATTTCTGTGCATGCTGATGATACATGCTCCCACTCCTCCAGAATGGTTCCCCAATGCTTCACCCCCACTTTCTCATCACTTTAAAGGGCATATATTGTACTATATTTGATCCATGTTATAATGTTGTTCCCTCATCACAAACATACATGGAGCTGTGTTTTTTTTCAGTCACACAAGTTTAACGCACAACTCCTGCATGTTCTTTTCTCAAACCAAAAACATTCTGTTCCTCTTGTGATGTCATTAAGTGGTAATACAGAAAGTGCTCCATTGTGTTTTTAAACTCCATACACCTTCACTAGAAAAAAATTGATAGTTTCAGTCAACTATTGTTTTAGCCTCAAACTTCTTCACTCCTCAGTGCACCAGCAGATATTTGAGACTTTCTATTGACAATCTCAACTGAATAAAAGGTAAAACGTAAATATTCAAAAAAATAACAACTTGAGGTTATTCTAGTGAGTTGTAGAGTAAAGCAGTCCAATTGAGGCATAAAAATAGCTGTTAACCTTAAACCTACCACTAAATGACATCACAAGGTGGAACAGAACATTTTGAGCATTGGAGATGCAGACAAACTAATAATCCAGGACTACTCAAACATGTGTGATTGAAACAAAACACATCTCCAGGTATGTTTTTGAATACGTAACAGGATTATAACATGGCTAAAAGCTCACAGGAGTCAGTTTTATATAATATAGGACCTTTTAACAGAGTACGAGACACACCTGATCTGCTGCCTCAAATAATCGTAACCCCTAAGAAAAAGTGCCTTCAGCCAGTTTGCTTTCTTAGTGGGAGCCATCCAGTTCTGGAACACTGTAAACCATCTCACATACACCATGCTGGTACAAACAGAACTTTTAAAAACATGCTAAAATCACAGTTCCCAAAAATCAAGCCTTTGACCATAATCAATAAGACCGTTTGTTTGTGCTGCTTTTGTGCTGAATGCCAGTGCACCTGGGTCTGATGACTCATACTGGTCCTATATGTCACTGTCATTGTTGTTGACTTATAATGTTGTGTACAGGTCTTTTGAGTTTGTGTATTGGTCTAACTTGGTTACTATGACTCAGTACAAAGCCATGAAAATGGTGTGACGGGTGCAGAGAGTGGCATTATGCATAAATGAACATACAAAATGAAAGAACCAAGTAAAGGACTTTTCATATTGCACTACGGATCCCCTCTTCAGATTTTGAGCCAGGATATTGGTCTTGGTCGGAATCTTCCTATGATTTCATGATTGCTGCTTGAATTCATATCCTGCATTTTTGATCTTGAATATTTCTGAGTACATTAGCTTCAAAAAAGGATCTAAACCCATTTACTCATGAGATAAAGTTGAGGTACAGCTGAAGTACAGTTGTAATGCTCATTTGGTCTTAATTACAAAAACACTGGACATGATGCCCATTTAATTATGTTTTAATTTTGTGTTTTGGTTCTCATGATGATTATCCAATCAGAAAGCAGAATGAGCCTCACATGAGTCTCTCATTTGGGTTGCCAGTTTTAATATTTATGTTCATTTCGTTTAGACCTAAAAAGACTATGATCTGAATCAGAATCAGTTTTATTGTCATTTTCAGTGAACAACATTCACAAACTAGGAACTTGCTTCAGCGTTATGGTGCAAAACAAAGAATAATAATATAAACTAAAATAAAAATAAGGGCATGCTTTAAAATAAGGTAAAAATTTACTTTGATATACAATACAAAATATATAATCGTCATTATCTAAACCCCAGCACCTGCAGCTAATCATGAATCAGTGCTAGTGCAGCCCCTGCAGCTCAGTGAGTGAATTCTGAAGGTTCTGAGCTTTCACATGAGGCATGGCCTGTCCATAAACTGAGAATGAGAAAAACTTGTATGTGTCTTCTATTTGCAGATTAAAAAACTGGCAACACAGGTTCAGTAACACAGACTTTTGACTAGTACTTCTGCCCCACAGCAAGGTTCTGGGTTTGATTCCCCGATCTTTTTTTTGTATGGTGCAATAATGAGAACTGTGCAATGAATGTAATGTGCAATTATGGGAACTGTGCAATGACTGTGCAATGTAGTGTGCAATTTTTATTTTGACCCTTTTGTGACCCCAGCCCTTGGGACTACGGATGGAAATTAGCCTTTGGCTATAATCCGGTGTGTTTACATTCATGTTGTATCATGTCTGTTCATTAACATGCATTGTCCCAAATAAATAAATAAATAAATAAATAAATAAATAAAATTTTCTGTGTGGAGTTTGCATATTTTCTCTGTGTCTGGCTGGGTTTCTTTCGGGCACTCCGGATTCCCCCATCAACCCAAAATATGCACAATAGGTAAAAGTTTCCAGCTAAGGTAGTCCTGACCAAGACTAGCTCAAGATCTGGAGATAGGTGGCGCCCATTGCTCCTGAGGTGCCTTGAAGGATGGATCAAATGCAGAGGACAAATTACCCTATGGGGACAATAAAGTGTACCTTACCACACCTCCAGAAAGTTACATACTGTACCTTTAATTACCCAATATTAGAACCATAGACTGTATAGTAGTTAAATGGAACAATTCTATATGTGGACAAAATGTAGAGTAGCCTATACTATCTTGGCAAGTGTAATAGTGTGTTCAGGGGTCTGATGGCACAAGGGAAGAAAGTTTTTTGTTTTTCTTAATCTGGTGGTTCTCCCTTTCTTACAATAGACTTCCTGTGTGAGAACAGTTGACCTATGTCATATTCCGATCGTTTATCAGCATGGCATTTGCAACTTTGTTTTTTGTTGCACTTTTGTTTTTCTTATTAGAAAAGGTGACTAAAAGCGTATTACGAAAGGACACGTGCAACGAAAGGACACGTACTACGAAAGGACTTGAGATATGAACACGTAGTTCTGATCTGATGAAGCACTAAAAAAAACCATGCCAATTCCAGAAGACACCCGCAGAGGGCGCTGTCTCACCGCACGCACAGCCGCAGGAGCGACACTTCCGGCCCGGTGACAGTTGTCAGGGCTACCGCGCACAAAGTACCTCAGAGGAGGGGTTTTCAACTGTTTTTACTCACATTTCTGCTGTTTCTCCTTCACTTCTGACCACAGCGGACCCCCAGCCCCCCGCAGAGGCACATATCCCGCACCAGGACCGGGAGCAGGACCGGGGGCACGGCGCACTGACCCGGGTCTGACGCTGTTTTACCGTCGTTTTGGCGAACCTGAGCTGGAAGTCCAACATGACCCAGCAGGCTGCGGCTCTGCAGACCTACAACAACGAGCTGGTCAAGTGTAAGACATTTATCTGCTGATTTAACCTTATGCATCAACTTCATTTTCTGTTTGTAACTTATGGTGTTTTGAAACGGGTTGGGAGGAGGTCATTGCAGATGAATTGCTAGTGGCAAAGGATTAGCTTGATCTGCATGTGATTTCTAACTTCACCTATCTGAACTACGTTATTCATAGGTCTGTTTCACTGTCTAACTCTCCTAAAAGTCACTTACGTCTGTGAGCAGTGAGCAGGATATAATTCTACCTGATGAAGTCTTTTAACTCTAGTACTGGTGTCTCCTGGTTTTTGTGATCAAAGATGTGTACAATACCAACTCTCTTTTAAAGGTACATTATGTATTTATGGCAGAGAGTTCACTTCCTGCCTGTTTTCATGGAGATGTTATAGCTTTGCTTGTAATATTCCACAGAATGGCATTACTCTAAGCTTCTCCCATGAGACAAGCACTAGGCCAACTCACAGGTCAGATTTGTGGAGAGGCAACCCTACTCACAGCAAAAAATTGTTTTTTAATGTATTTTTTTTTAGCAATAAAGACGATGCCTAAATAAATGCCATACTGTGGAACCACGGAGACGAGCAGCAGAGAAATTACGTACTTTATAAATACCAAAACTGGATTAAGAAAATAAACCTTAAAGTGCATCTGCGTCAGGTTTTTTTGTTTTTCTAATTCTGACTTGGTTTGGTGGGATAGTACCTGTGCTAAATATTTATCATAGTTTTACATCAGTTAAGTGGCGGTTTGTGGGGAAAAGTTGAGAAGAAAAGTACAAAATACAGTGCTGAGTTCTAAAACAGAATCCCTCTACCTATGTCATCAACACAGAAAATTCCATCTAAAATGAAGAAACAATTTATGAGGAAGGAAAGCATTTTTCTGGAAGTTTAAACCATTTTAACCAAATAAAAGGATCATCTGTTTTTAACCATTGTGCATTTTAGATATGTAGGTAATTTCCTCATTTGCTGGCCGTGTCCAACCAGGAAGTGAAGTAAAATATAATGTATTAGTGAAATACGTAACCTGTCATATGCTTTTTAAACTCTAGAGTAAGTTTCCTCTCTTCAGTCCGTTATGTCCCTTTACTGTTTGTTTGTCAGGCATTGAGGATTTGTGCTCAAAGCGTGAGGAGCTGAACCGTCAGATCCAGCAGGAGGAGGAGGAGAAGGAGCGGCTCCAACACGACATCCGTGTCCTGTCTGAGAAGCTGAGCCGAGTGAACGAGAGCCTGGCACAGAGACTGACAGCACGTGCCACCTTTGACCGGACCATCGCAGAGACCGAGGCTGCATATGCCAAGGTGAGAGACTGAGGCTGCTTATACCATAGACTATATATATATATAATATATATAATAT
>KN473970.1:0-10345 GCA_000787095.1 Periophthalmodon schlosseri | reverse complement strand
AGAGAGAATGATAGAGGGAGAGAGGGGAGAGAGATGAGGGGTAAAGGAAGAGAGATGGAGGTAAAAAATGAAAGACAGAGGAAGATAGGGAGTGACAGAGGGAGAGAGAGAGAGATGAGGGGTGAGAGAGAGAAAGACAAAGAGACATATAAACAAGGGGTAAAAAAAGAGAGAGGAGGACGATAGGGAGTGACAGGGAGAGAGAGAGAGATGAGGGGTGAGAGAGAGAAAGACAAAGAGACATATAAACAAGGGGTAAAAAAAAGAGAGAGGAGGACAGGTGGGAGAGAGAGAGAGAGAGAGAGGAGAGACAGAGAGAGAAAGATAGACGGTAAAAAAGGGAAAGAAAGAAAGAAATGGTTTATCAGACATGAATGAATAAGTCCTGGTTCAGACCTGGTTTAGTCTTGGATTGGACCGGGTCCTGGTTTAGATCTGGTTTAGTCATATTACAAAAATACCTGGTCATTTAGCCTTTTTAGCCTGTCTCTATGGCGATGTTGCTACTTTACCTGAAATGTTCCACAGTATGTCGTGTGTATCTTGCATTCACTCAGTTACTACTTTTTACCCCCAAAGAATAACAAAAAACAAACATGCATTCTTATTGTGAGCGGCGACGCCTCTTCACAGATCTGACCTGTAACTTGGCTTTGTGGCGTCTTACTTGTCTCTGCGCAGATAAATATGTTTAATGTCATTCTGTGGAACATTCCAGGGAAAGCAAAAACCTATCAGAAATGTTCCGTAGTGCACCTTTAACACAACAAAACGGCTGCCTGTTCTTTATAAACCTCCATCCAAAAACGCCCATGACAAACCCTGAGAAGCTCTTGTCATCCTCTGCTTTTTTGAACATGTTTTTTTTTTTTTTTTTTGGGAAGTCTGACTCAAACGAAACGCGCGTCCACGTCTCTCCTTTTTTTTTTCTTTTTTTTTTTTTCTGTGTGTGTGTCTGTGCGCGTGCGTGCGTGTGGCATTCCTCGCGCACGCGCCTGACTGACGCGCGTATCTCCCTCTGACGCAGGAGTCACGTGGCGTCTCTAATAGCCCCCCGGAGCTGTCCGCGGTGCCGAAACACTCTCTCAGACAGAGACATGCACAGCCGCCTCCTGACGACGCTCCGATCGAACTAAAACACCACGAAGAGGTAAGATTCGTCTCACGTTTACGCGTCGTTACGCATCATTACGCACAACTGCAAGCCGTAAAAAGTACTTGTGTTTTTTGTTTTTTTTTGTTTTTTTTTTTGGTCTGTATTTTATAGGTTTGTGTTTTGTTTTGACGACTTGCACGCGCTTTTCTTGCAACCTGATGCTTCGGCGGTACAGATGCGGGCGTGCGTCACAAACAGCGTCGCTTTGTTGTAGCTTTTTGCGCTTTTAGCTTTGATTTATAAATATTGTCATGTGGATATTTTTTCACCATGCATTTTTTATCCAATCGTTTTTTGTTTTGTTTTTTTCCCGTTGCAATAAATAGAAAAACCGAATCTTAATTTAAAATGTGTAATGTCCAACACTGCTTCAGCAACATGCACATAGTGTCTCCCAAGTAAAAAACTTTAGACACTTCTACAAATTCACTACTTAAAAAAAAAAAAAAAAATAAGAAAAAAAAACCTAACAAATGTAGTCACTTTAAAAGCACACATTACGTTCGTTACATTTTGACGCACAAGTAAGATACGTTGCATTCAAAGTATAGCCTTCAGTTAGCATCAAGTTGTACATTTTGTACAGATAAATTTATTTATTTATTTATTTATTTATTTATATTTACAATCTTAATGTAAAAAAGTCCGTCTTGGTAAAACGTAAAAGCGTAGCACTATTGATTTTCGCGTTAATTGCTACGTTTGTCAGTGCCATCCGCGTAAACCACCGCACCAACTCGTGTTTATGGAGAGGTAATTGGATTATAATTGGGGCGCACGCAGTTTGAGTTCGTTGTTATTTGCGTGGATTTTTTTTTTTTTTTTTTTACGTCGTTACCTTGACAACTGCGGTCCGGGTGAGTCACCGCGAGCAGCAATTTGTGTCCAGTGCGCACTAATGAGATTTATACTGCTGCGAGGAACATACGCCAGAGACACACGGGGATACAGCGTGTTCAGACCCGTTTAGACCCGGTTTAGTCCTGGTTTAGTCCTGGTTTAGTCCTGGTGTAGTTCTTGTCTAGACATATGGTTTAAATCCTCTTTAGAACTGGTTTAGTCCTGGTTTAGACAGGTTTTGAACAAGCTCTAGATCTGGTTTAGACCTGGTTTAGACCGGACCGGGTTTACTCCTGGTTTAGACATGGTTTAGTCTGGGTTTATATGTGGTTTAGACCTGGTTTAGTCCTGGTTTAGTCCTGGTTTAGACCTGATTTAGTCCTAGTTTAGTCCTGTTGTAGTCCTTGTCTAGACATTTGGTTTAAATCATCTTTAGGACTGGTTTAGTCCTGGTTTTGACAGGTTTTGAACAAGCTCTAGACCTGGTTTAGACCAGACCTGGTTTACTCCTGGTTTAGACACGGTTTAGTCTGGGTTTATATGTGGTTTAGATTTGGTTCAGTCTCATTTTCTTAATTAGCTTTGTTCTATGTAAGACACTTGTTTAGCCTAGTTAAGGTTGAATATGGTCCTGGTTTAGTCCTGGTTCAGTCCTGGTTTAGTCCTGGTTTAGTCCTGGTTTAGTCCTGGTTCAGTCCTGGTTCAGTCCTGGTTTAGTCCTGGTTTAGATCTGCGGTCCGGATCTCTTGTGTATAAGCAGCCCTTATACACAAAGAGAGAAAGAGAGAGGGGGGGGCAGAATCAGTTCAGTGTTTGCACACACACATTCATGCATTTATGTAGTTATATTTATGTAGAAAGTGGTCTTAACCAGGACTAAACAAGGACTAAGCCAGGACAAAGACAGGTCTAAACCATATGGTGGTACTAAATCACAACTATATAAAGAATCAGGTCTAATCGTTGTAAACTAAGACCAAACCAGCCGGATACAAGGACTAAATGAGGACTAAACTAGGACTGAACCAGGACTGAACCAGGACTGAACCAGGACTGAACCAGGACTGAACCAGGACAAACCAGGACGTAGAAAGTGGTCTTAACCAGGACTAAACAAGGACTAAGCCAGGACAAAGACAGGTCTAAACCATATGGTGGTACTAAATCACAACTATATAAAGAATCAGGTCTAATCGTTGTAAACTAAGACCAAACCAGCCGGATACAAGGACTAAATGAGGACTAAACTAGGACTGAACCAGGACTGAACCAGGACTAAACCAGGATCAAATTCCCAACTAAACCAGGACTAAACCAGGTTTAAATCAGGTCTAAACCCAGACCTAAACCAGGACTAAAACAGGACTAAACCAGGACTAAAACAGGTCTAAACCAGGTCTAAACCAGGACTGAACCAGGACTAAACCAGGACTAAACCAGGACTGAACGAGGTCTAACCCAGGACTGAACCAGGACTGAACCAGGACTAAACCAGGACTAAACCCCCAACTAAACCAGGACTAACCCTAGACGAGACCAGTACTAAACCAGGACCAAATCACAACTACAAAAATAAATTAAAAGAACTAAACCAGGACCAAACCAGGACCAAACCAGGACTAAACCAGGACTAGGAGACAGACAGATAGAAATGGCCATGGAGCTCTTGGTGTCAGATTTGAGAGTGAATCGTTTGCAGAGTGACATTCTCAGAACATCACGAGCCTCAAAGTGACAGGACAAATAAACAGCAGACTTGTCTCTATTTCACTTCTACATAACAGAAAGAAAAAACAACAGTATCACGCAAACAAGTAGACTCTCCATCTACTCCTGGGTTTTAGCGCTAATAATGAAAAACAGGGCTTAAAGGTTCACTGTGTAACTTTTCTGGTGAAGGCTGGTCTCTGTGGAGATGTTATTGCTTAGCTTAGAATGTTCCTTAAAGTGATCTATTTGGCATTCATTATATTACATTTTTCTTGCACAAACTAACTGTGAGTGGTGTTGTCTCTGGATGGAGAGAAGTAGGTGGACAGAAAGTTACATAGTGGACCTTTAGAGACCACCTGAAGAGACTAAACCAGGGCTTAACCAGTCTAAACCAGATCTATATCAGGTTGAATATCTGAGGACCATAGACTGTATATATAAATGGACATAGCTAACCTGCTAGCCGCCGCGTTCCAAATAGGAAGTGAGCGTGGGCGCTGTAACTGCCGCCGTCAGACTCGTCATTTTGGTCTTAAAATGTCCGTATGAACCCGCTCTACACGATCCTGGTGTTTTTATTTCGCTATCGTGTCCGTAAATCAAGATATGAACATGAATAACAGACAAAGGCGCCTTCTTTACTCAGGGTCGCTCCCGCTAGCGTTAGCAACAGGTTTGATTGGCAGCGTTGCTAAGCGTCCGCGTTCGGAATTCCAAATATGGAACTTGGCACCAAATTCGCCCCTATAACTGTTCTAGCCTCGATGAGCTTCATTTGATTGGAGCCGAACGCTACGGGTGACGTCACACTCACTTAGTCCACTTCTTTAAACAGTCTATGCCCAGGAGTAAACCAGGACCAGACCAAACCAAGACTAAACCAGGACTAAACCACTGTAAACCAGTTCTTAAGTTTAAAGCACCATTAAGCGTCCATATCTATTGAGCAACTATTATCAGGTTTCGATTGCACAACTTTAGGCAGTTCACGTGATATGATCTTTGATCTTTGATCGTTCTGAAGCCCATGGATGGGCCTAACCTTCCTGAGAGATTTGACATCATCGAATAGGTTGTGTAGGCAATAACAATATATTTTTCTTTGCAAAAACGGGGAGATTTGGGGTATTCTTGTTGTATTACGATAAGATTTGAGCTGTAGAGGTGTGAATAAGTCCCTTTTATGGGTAACTATTGGTACATTCTGATATGTTCTCATTTATTTGTTAAAGTTCATGTCTTTTAATGAAACAATCTACTTAAAAATGGTTTAATTAGTAGTTAACATAGTTTCAGTATTATCGTTTATCGCTATATTTCTCCGTAGCGATATATCAAGCTTCAAAATTTGTTATCGTGACAGGCCTAAGGTTGGGTCCACAATGACTTAGAAGACTTACAGTTTTTGAAAAACATATCCAAACTTAAACTTATATGTTTGGGATTGGCTCCTTAAGTCTTTGCAACTGGCAACAATCACTTTTTGAAGCTATTGTGAACAAAATGTTTTCATTTTATTGTGCTGACAGAGAAGAACCAATGGTACTGCAAACTGAAACAAAAATTTAAATGAAAAAAAATCCCAAAAGTTGAAATTTAACATGCCTTTATTTCTCTCTTTCTGCAGACGCCACCATGCTGTCTTCCTCTACAATTATGAAATCTCCTCAAATTTGCGTGTCCAACCTGCTCCTCCTCTTGCTCCTTTCTACGTTCTGGGATCAGTCTGGCATCAACGCAGCTTCATTCAGAGACCACCGGCTACGAGGCGCCGAGTCAAACCCACAATCCCCAAACGAAGACATGTTGAAAGCCCTAGAATACATTCAGAATCTTCGCCGAAACGCCAAACCGCAAGACCAACAATCTCCGGACTTTCAGAGATCTTCGGGACGAGATCAGCAAAGCGATGAGCCGAGATTACAGGATAAAAGTGAGGAGCTGTTGCAAGCTGTTTTGAGTACGCTTCAGCAGACAGAAAAGGCAGCGAAACAGTCCAACCCCAATCCAAATTCGATATCGCCGCATAAAGAGATGCCATTATTGTTCGAAGACGATGAAAAAAACGACGCAGAGGACGGCGAAGAGGATTTGGATCATTCAGACAACTTTAAACGCACAAACGAAAACGTGGAAGAGAAATATACCCCGCAGAATCTGGCGACGCTACAGTCTGTGTTCGACGAGCTCGGTAAAATGAATTTCAATTCCAAGCGGGAAAACAGCGAGGAAGACGACGGTTTGTTTGACATTCGAGACACTGCATATGACGAAAGCGACTGGGATCAAGAGAAGGAAGGGGAGGGTAGGCAAGAGTTTGAGCGAGCGTTGGATTATCTTGAAGATTATGACCAAGATAATGAACAAGACAACGACGCTAGCTTTGTAACCAAAAGATCTCAAGACCAAGATGAGGGCGAGATGGCGAACCTAGCGGACTTTTATTTGCTGAAAGTTTTGGAGCAGACGGAAGAGGAGGAGCAGAAGAAAAGAGAGATAGAAGAGGAGGAAGAGGAGGAGGAGGAGAGAAGGGAGAGGAGCGTGACTGAGTTCAGAAACAGCATCGACCCCAAAATGATCTACAAACTTTTGCAGATTTCGCAAAAGTACCAAATCCCGCCTGAAGATCTGGTTGATATGCTGAGAACCGGTGAAATTTCTGCCAAAAAGACCTACAAAAAACCCAATTATTTCGGCAGGAGGTTACCGATTAGGCCAAAAACACCAGAGGAGATGAGATCAGAAAGAGTTTTCAAGATTTTAGGTTTAGCTGGGAATCAAAACAATGCCCAAAGCCCATTCAGAAAGCACTACACAAAAACCACGTACTCTCCCGTTTGGCGACAAGGAGGTGCGGTCGCTAAACAATTACAGCCAAAGCAAAGATTCCCATCCAAGCTAAAGGACGATTATGACGATACCGACAACGAACTCGCAACATTTTTAGCGGCGCGGATGTTGTCAAAATACCCATCGTACAAAACCAACCTGAACCAAAAAAGGGAGGAGCCAGAAGAGGAGGAGGCGGAGTCATTTGAGAGAGCGGTTCGGGACTATTTCGATCAGCTGGACTCAAACAGAAACAAAACACAACTCCAGGTGTGTTTTTGATGAGAGAGCGGTTCGGGACTATTTCGATCAGCTGGACTCAAACAGAAACGAAAATAGACAGTCCGACTTGGAGCAGCGAGGAGCGGAGGATTTCGACAACGAGGAAGTAATGAAGTTGCTAAGCTTTGTAAACCCTGAAACTGAACAAGATGCCAAAAACGAGTAAAAAGAGTAATTGTCCTAATACGGATTGTACATAGATGTATAGACATATATGGCGGAAAAGAGAAGTATTCAAATGATTTACTAGCTACAAGTGATTCTCAAACTTAACCAGGACTAAACCAGGTCTGAAGGGGGTTTAAACCAGGTCTAGATCAGGACTAAACTTCAGGATTTAAACAGGTTTAAACCAAGACCACACATATACTAAACCAGGTATCAGGGCGAGTCTTAACCAGGACTAAACCAGGTCTGAAGGGGCTTTAAACCACATCTAGATCAGGTCTAAACTTCAGGATTTAAACCAAGATCATACATGTACTAAACCAGGTATCAGGGCGAGTCTAAACCTAGGACTAAACCAAGTCTAGGCCAGGACATAACTCAGTACAAACTAAAACGTGAAACGAGGCAGAACGTGGAAACCAAACCAGGACTAAACAGGAAAATTACCAGCTCTTGACCAGGAGGACCATCCAATGAGCACTTAACCCAGTCTGAACCAGGTCTAAACCAGGTCTTAAACCAGTCTAAACCAGATCCCTATGATCAGCTGTCTCCAAAAACTAACTCTGGATTAACTAACAGGTCGTAACCAAGTCTAAATGGTAAACAGTCACATTTTTATATAGCGTTTTTCCACCTTCAAGGCACTTAAAGCACTTTACATCAACGAACCACTGACCAATTCATACTCCAGTGGACGCAGACACCGTGGGCAAGGTGGGTTAAGTGACTCGCTCAAGGACACAACAACAGCGTTCATCTGTGGGAGCTGGAATCGCCCCCGCCAACCTGTGAGTCAGTGGATCTGGCCGCTCAACCAATGAGGTTTGTGTCGAGAGCGGGATTTGAACCACCAACCTTCGGATCACGTGAGCTACCAACTGAGCAACTGCTGGGCCCGTCACGATAACAGATTTTGAAGTACGATACTTTGCTGAAGTAAATATTTTAATAAATTTATGCCACTGACACAAAAACCCAAGAGAAGTAGAATTATCCCCAAAAAACGATTCTAAATGTACGATATGGTTATAAAACATGAGCTGATCTGATCCAAACCAGGTCTAAACCAGGTCTAAACCAGACTAAACCAAGGTCTAAACCAGATCCAAACCAGGTCTAAACCAGGTCTAAACCAGGACTAAACCAGGTCTAAACCAGATCCAAACCAGGTCTAAACCAGGTCTAAACCAGGACTAAACCAGGTCTAAACCAGATCCAAACCAGGTCTAAACCAGGTCTAAACCAGGACTAAACCAGGTCTAAACCAGATCCAAACCAGGTCTAAACCAGGTCTAAACCAGGACTAAACCAGGTCTAAACCAGATCCAAACCAGATCTAAACCAGGTCTAAACCAGATCTAAACCAGGTCTAAACCAGATCTAAACCAGGTCTAAGCCAGGTCTAAACCAGATCCAAACCAGATCTAAACCAGGTCTAAACCAGATCTAAACCAGGTCTAAGCCAGGTCTAAACCAGGTCTAAACCAGATCTAAACCAGGTCTAAACCAGGTTTAAACCAGGTCTAAATCAGATCTAAACCAGGTCTAACACAGGTCAAAACAAGTTTAAACCAGATCCAAACCAGGTCTAAACCCGGTCTAAACCAGATTTAAACACGGTCTAAACCTTGTCTAAACCAGATCTAAACCCGGTGTAAACCCGGTCTAGCCCTTGCCGAACAGTTTGAGAACCACTGTACAGATGAGTTATAATGTTAGTTTAGTTTGAGGTTTGAGTTGTTCTGATGTTCTCGTGTCCAGGAGCTCACCAGCCTCAGCCGCTGCAGTGTTAGACCCTGTGTCTGCTGTTTCTACTGTGCTCTGTCATACACCACATCCAAATAAAGCATTGACTTTATTTTTTCCTTACTGTCTTTTGCTTCTTTATTGGGAAATATGTGTAGTTAGGGATTCACTAGTAGTAGTAGTAGTAGTAGTAGTAGTAGTAGTAGTAGTAGTAGTAGTAGTAGTAGTAGTAGTAGTAGTAGTAATAGTAGTAGTACTTGTTGTTGTAAAAATAGTAATATAAGTGGGAATGGGAATTAGAAGCAGGACAGAAGTAAGCAGAAGATACTACAAGTAGTAGCAGGAATAGTAATACTAACTTTAGGAGTACTAATAGAATAGAATAGTAGTAGTAGTAGTTCTTGTTGTTATTGTTGTAGTAATAGTAATGGGAGTGGGAGTTAGCAGAAGATATTACAAGTAGTAGCAGGAGTAATAATACTAACTTTAGAAGTACTAGTAGAATAGTAGAAATAGTAGGATGGGGAGTAACTGAAGCAGTAGTAGCAATAGTAGTAGTAGTAGTAGTAGTAGTAATAGTACTTGTTGTAGTAATAGTAATATAAGTGGGAGTTAGAAGCAGTAATCAGAAGATATTACAAATAGTAGCTCATGTAGTAGCAGGAGTAGTAATACTAACTTTAGGAGTACTAGAATAGTAGAAGTAGTAGGATGAGGAGTAACTGAAGCAGTAGTAGTAATAGTAGTAGTAGTAGTAGTAGCAGTAGTACAAATAGTATGAGCAGAAATACCAGTACTACTAAGATTAGTATAAGCAGGATAGTGATACTAGTAGAATAGGGAGTAATTACATTAGTAGTAACAGTAGTTGTAGTAGTAGTAGTGTCAAGTAGTAGCAGGAGTAGTAGTTCTAAATTTAGTAGCAGAATAGTAGAACTAGTAGAATGAGGAGTAACTGAAGCAGTAGTAGTAGTAGTAGCAGAAGTAGCAGTAATACTAATAGTTGCATAGGCAGAATAGTGGTAGTAGCAGTAGATAGTAAAAGGCTCGTATCGTTAGGCAAGTGGTAGTGTGTAGGTAGTAGTAGTATTGCTAGGGGTAGGAGGAGAATGACAATACTAAGATAGTAGTAGTAAGAGGAGGAGGAGTAACTGTAGCAAGAGCAGTAATGGTGGTATAGATGTTAGTAGCAGCAGAAGCAATAGTAGCACTAATATTAGTAGTATAAGTAGGATGAGTAGTAGTAGTAGTAGTAGTAGCGGAAAAAGTTGTAGTAATAACAGTAGAAGATATACACGATTAGAAGCAGCAGCAGGAGCAGTAGTAGTAGCTCTAGGTAGTAACAGGTTAGTAAAATACGCAAGTGGTACTGGGAATATAAGTAGTAGTAGATGGGAGTAATAATACTAGTATTTGTGGTAGACACGTGGCAGTACACTATTGGTCTACTAGTATTAGTAGTTGTAAGTTTGCTGTGGAGTCTAGCAGAAGTAAGTACCATAGTAGAATAGGAGTGATACAAAGGTGGTAGTAGTACTGTTATTAGCAGTAGCTCAGCCTCAGGGTCAGGCAACAGCTGACCTTAACAACTGGCCTTCACTGATCACA
>KN473968.1:0-27302 GCA_000787095.1 Periophthalmodon schlosseri | reverse complement strand
GAGTATGCGTAAATCATTCAAGATACTGGACATGTTTAAATAGATTTTGACACAGAATTCAGTTTGTGATTCATTTTTAAAGACAAAATACAGATATTTAAGCCCGTGCCTCACATCTCTGCGCGTGCATTCCGTCACACTCGTGCTTGTCTTTCATCCAAACCTCCGTAATGAGATTGGACAGCTTTAGTGGCTAATTATTGATTTCAACTCGTCCAGTCAATTTTCATTTAGCGTCTCTAAGTTGAATGCTGTTTTACTATGTGAAAAAACTATAACATAAAATGACTATAACGTATCAAGAATGTGAGTCTATTTTATCAATTGGATCAAAGTTGAACAGTGAAAGTGCGAAGGGCGTAATGTGTTTGAAGTTTGTGAGGCTGCGATTAACCAAGTCGTACCCCGCTGTGAGTGACTGTTCCCGGGTGTAACCGCGCCGTCTCTGCTCCTCTCCTTCTCTGCTCCTCTCCTTCTCTGCTCCTGCTCCGTGTGTGGCGAGCAGGTGCCCGCTTCTCTCCCGCTCTGAGCGCACTGACAGGCGGACACTGAGTCCGCGCTGAACCGGCAACATCCACCGCTTTCACACGCGACACTGGGCTGTGGTTTACGCGCTGAGACCGAGGCTGAACCAAAACGAAGTGATATTTTAATTATTATTCAAAGAAACCACTAAAGTATTGAGCCAAACGGGTTTATCGTTCCGCTGTAAAGGAGCAGAAACCTCACTGATGCCGAGAGAAATGAACTGATTTTAAGAATTATTGTTTTTATTTTATTTTATTTTTTCAGAAAACTATAAACAAAAATAAGGTGCAAAGTGGCATTGTGGTTTTACGCAGAAGTTTGAAGAGGTGACAGTTTATGGTGTCAGAACCTCCGTGTCATGTGAACATATCGTTGCTGTCTCCTCTCCTTGTATTTATCATTTACCAACAAATGTGTAGGATTCTCTTTGTTTACGCCATATAAGTGTCACTATGCGTCTCCATACGTTTGTCTCCTTTCCCTCACTAGAGACAGGGAGCGTCCCGGGAGCGCGCACAGACACAGATCTATAGGAGTAAATGACAGCGGGAGCGCGCGGTTATGCTTACAGTAGCGCAGTGTGTTTGTGCCAGGTGTCAGTTCTATACGGTCTGTGTTAGCTATATGTTCTTAGACTTCTGCTCCTTCACAGTTTTTTTCCTTTCAAGAATCTTTCACCAGCTTCGAATGAAATGCGTTTTATTTTCGTGAACGCGGATTTTTGCACAAATAGGTGTTCACGTACCTTATATAATTCTTTATGACTTCAAATCTTTGCAAATTTTTAAATCTAAATTTGTTAAAACTGACCAGACATCGTAATCTCAATAACTTCCATTCGCCATTTTGCTTTTTGACGCTGTTGCCTTCTTGGTCCAAATTCCATAGCTCCTGGTTTAGCCCTGGTTCAGTCGTATAGTTCAGATTTAGTTCAGTTTAGTTCAGTTTTAGACTTGGTTTAGCACTTGGTTAGTCATGTTAGTGACTCGGTTTGTCATTCTATCCACTTGCAGTTATTACACCGCTTCTTTCTCGGTTCATCCCCTGTTCATCACACGCGCACTTTAAACACTGTCCGCCAAATTATCGTAACGTTTTATCCGCACTTAAATAATCTCAAAATTCATCATTTTTTTGAGAGGAAATGTTTAGATGAAGCACAGGTCTTGCTAAAATCCCACCTCAGCGCATCCTTTTGTATTGTCCGAGGTTATTATAACTGCATTAATGTTACGAAACTTACAAACATATTTTTACACACAATATATTTTTCGTGTTAAATAAACCATTTTCAACCTGGTCATATTCTCCAAAGTCTACCGGGAACCGCGGAGAGAGGCTTCCCGGTTTTCCCTTCTGCTGCTGGACATTGGCCTGTCCGGAGCAGGGCCTCGGGAGCGCGCCAGAGAAGAGTCCAGCATTTAATACGAGGCGGTTACGACTCTGTGAATCGATGTTTTTAAATAAAGTGAGCAATAAAATGGCGACCAATTTAACTACTAAGTTTGAGCGTAGCTGTTACCTTTAATCTATCCATATGAATTATTTAGTGTAAGAATAAACCGCAGTGAAGTGAAGCCAAGTTTGGACGTAGAGATTTGGGAAACGAGAGCGCGGTGAAAGGAATGTTCTCAAGGCTTTGTTTGGGAACTGATTTAACACGTCATTAACAACTTATGATCGATTTGTAAAAGTCCAACTCAGGACCTAAGAAGATGTAAAATGGTTCTTTTCCGTTTTACAACCTAAATATTGCGACTAAACTAATGCGTAAAATATCTAGAAATGATGCGTAACGTCGTGGTAGACGTGTAGCGTATTCCTGACTTGTGAACATTGTATTCAAAAGGTGTCATTAGTTTAAAATAAAACAAGAGACAATCAATTATAAGTTATTAAGTGAAGTTATTTGCAGAGATACTATTTTGACACATTGGAGACCTGCCAACCTGCGGGAATTCCAGTTTTTCTTTTGGATAGATGTGACTTTACGCACAAAATATTCTTGGAATATTTTCTGAAAACTACTTAGTTCAATATTGAGTATTTGCTAACTTTACATAGTTAAAAGTAGATTTTTAGAGGCTTATTGGGGAAGATGGGTACAAATAGAAGTAAATGTGAGATTGTTGTGATGCGTAAAAGACGATTAAACTGGTCTAGTCAGTCTAATCCCTCATACTCTACACTGGTCTGCGGTGATGCTATTGTTTGTTGCTCGTTATTTTAGAAGACACTGATCACAAACTCCCTGTCTGTTAAAGACTCAGGGCACGTACAGACGCCACCTCACGTGGATGCACGCTCGCGCCACACACAGACTGCCGCTCGCGCCCAGAGACCACCTCGTGTCATCCTCAGGTCCCGTACGTCAGATGAAAATCAGAGACGATCACACGGTTCCACGCGGCTCCACAGCGGGGTACCAGCACCTCTCACCCCGTGCTCAGAGCATTAGAGCCCGGGAGTACTCTGCCACACCTGGCCTCTCCTCCTCCGCTATAAGTCCTGTCGCAATATGTGTGTTTAGCCCAGTTCAGTCTTGGTTCGGTCCTACTTTGGTCTAGGTATAGTCTTCCAACATCTGGTCGGTCCCCATAAGGTTACACGCCCACCTCCGTTCATTTACACAAGACCTATGCTAAGGGCCTATTATTTGGTTTAGTCTAAATATCATTTGTATTAAGCTATAGAACTGGTTTAGTCCCGGGTAAAGTCCTGGTTTAGTCAGTGGGCCCCCATAGAAATACACGGTTCAATGCGTCTTGGGTAGTTCTGAGCTATTGGCGTTTAAAGTCATGGCCACTCATTAAGCACAGTCGAGCAGGCATTTTTCTCAAATAAATATAATAAAAATGTAGGTAAAGAAAATCTTGATGAAGTGAACAGAAGGCAGCACAAGAATAGACAAGGTATGAATAGCTCAGTTTGGGGAAAAAAACAAACAAAAAAAAACTAAAAACGTCAAATAGGACTTTATAATTCTACGCGGACGAGTGGTTTGTTCCTGTTTCATTTCTGAGCAGTGGTCCATCCTCCGCCGGGTCAGGCAGCCTCCTCTCCCCGCAACCGACACCTGTCTCCGGGCCACCACTTTTTAAACTCACGGTATCCACTGCAGCCGGACACTAGACCACAGTGCCGGAACTAAAGTTTGTCAAAGCTCAGACCCTCGCCCATAATTCCCTGTGTGTCAGATACCCTCCCATCATCGTGCATTAATCCCTGTGTGTCAGATCCCTTCTCATTCTTCTATTGCTGTGTTTCAGATGCCCTCCCATCCTCCCGTATCACTGTAGTGTTAGACAGAGATGGGGGCAGGTGACATGTCTCTTAATCTGCAGATGCTGTGGTGTGGTTAGATAAATATAGCAGAGAATGGCCCTTGTCATTGATAGAAATGATCAGGGAGATTTCTATTGAATATGCTATAAAAAAAAAGGATCCATCTGAGAGAGGCACACACACAATTGTACAGTCTGATTACAAAACATTGTCAAATGTGCCATCTACATAATGCATTCAGTCATTGCATCATTTTAATAAAACAAAATAAACTAATTAATCTGACTCCTAGGCTTTTACTTGAAATTAATGAAGACGTATTATGGGGGGAGAGGGGTATTTAGTTTTAAACAAAAGTAGGACATTAATTTGTATATTGTAAACTGTACTGATCTAAAAAAGTGTTAGAAACAGTTCTACTGACTTCCTGTTCAAAACTGCATTTAGGGGTTTGTATTGTGAAAAACTGCTATGTGACACTTCTGAACCCTACATTTCTGACTCGGAGTGATTTTTGAATAATCGCAAGTAAATACAGAGCAGTGGGCGGAGACAGGGGGTAGGTGAAAACTTGAATTTTCTGAGCATTCAAGCCTCAAATACAAGACAAAACAGGATTACTCAGACATGCATGAATCACTCTAAATACAACTCTGAAAAAGATCATGATGAGGGGAATATATTGTACGTAATATGTCCCCTTTAACTGTCCAAAGTTGCCCAACCACATCTTCGCCATGTCTTTGTTTCAATTTAAAATCTCCTAATTCCTTCAGTCTCTGCTCATTTCCCTGATTACAGCAGGACCCAGTGACTTTGCCTGGTCTGAAGCGCCCTCTAGTGACACAACATGTTCAATAACAACAAATGAATGGAGTGAGATTGTATGCGTTACTGTGGCAGAGTGTTTATCCCGTCTCCTCCTCTCAGTAAGGAGGTTGTGGGTGAGACTCCTGATCTCTCTGAGTAGAATGTGCATGTCCTCCCTGTGTTACTGTAGCAGAGTGGTTATCCAGTCTCCTACTCTTAGTAAGGAGGTTGTGGGTTAGACTCCTGATCTCTCTGAGTGTCCTCCTTGTATTACTATGGCAAACGTCACTGGACCTATGTTTTGATGGACTGTGTCTCCCCCTGGTGTTCACGTGAGGTCGGTGTAGAATCTTATCACAGCGTGTACAGGCAATAATGTTCATGTTCATGTTTAAATGCTGCACAATGTATTTATCATGGAGGTCAACTGTTTGTCTTTATGGAGATTTCATTGCCATGCCTGAAAAGTTCCACAATATGGCATTCAACTTATCCATCTCCTTTGAGGCAATCAGGCGACCCCATCAGGCTGAATTACAGGTCAAATCTGCGGAGAGGCGACCCAGCTCACAGTAAGAATGCAAGCTTTTCTAGTATTCTGGTGCCAATCAAAAGACTTGTAATTGAATAAATGCAAGCTGTAATGCCGTACAGTGTAACATTTCAGCAATAAAATCTCCACAGCGACAAGCAGGTGACATATCCTTCATAAGTGTAACATTTCAGCAATAAAATCTCCTATCCTTCATGAGCAAAGTTCCGTAATGCACCTTTAAGAGGCAGTGAGACCGGTGTAAAGACAAATGCACCTGAGACTCTCTTTTTTCTTCTTTCATCCATGTTTCTTCAAGGATCCATGCTGCTTCTCCAACACAGCCAGGGAATTATAGGAAAAACATTTGGAATTTTTGCTACAACATGTCTTCTGTGTGCTTTCAAAAACATCACATGTATTAGAATACTAAAAACAGCATCATTAGTATTATGCAAAATGACTTTTTGGAGCTTTCTACCATGTTATAACATTGCCCCTCATCAAAAACATGCTTGAAGAGGTTTTAAATGTCATCCATGCATGTTTGAGTATTTTAGTGATCTCTCCCAGGCCCTGTTCAAACCCTCCTTATGGTCAGCTGTGCGATGCTCAGTCCACAAGCCTAAGTCACCCATGCTCCTGCATGACAATTCTCCATAAATATACAAAAAACATGATACAAAACTGTACACTACATCTTCTCTAACCTGATGCGATGTGCAGTAGTTTAATTAGCGGGAATCATGCTGATTGTGTTGTGATAGCGCTCTGAAGGTGAAGCAAAGGGAGGGGAGACTCAGAGCTTCAAAAGCGAAAGTTAAACTTATAAAACATGTTAATATGTTTTTTTGGGCGAATATAGTGTTTGCAAAATGTAAATATGTTTTAGGTTAGCAGTTAATACCCCAGAGAAGTAAACTACCCCCTCTTTAAACAGTAATTCAATTTATAAATGGAATACATTTCTATTTAAATGGTTGAGTTTTCTTTATTGTGGTGGAACGAAGAGCTGTGGGATTGAAAGTCCAAATATTAATAATAAAAGGGTTGGGTGTGTTCACCGGCTTCACGGTTCATAATTCTTCCTCTTCTGATCATTTTATTATCTGCATTTACATGTGCTTGGCTATATACAGTGGACATAGTGTGAGGAGGCCTGCTTTGGGTTTGTGGGTTACACGTATTTGAAAATTTGTCACAATAAATGATTCAAGAGAGGGATGGGACTCCTGCCACAAGATCTCGCCAGACAAAATTGCGAAACTGTGCACGAGGAAAATGATCCGTTTACATTTGGACTGGACAAAAAAGGGGTTAGGTGCTGGTGAGTTACATCTCTTGAGAAGCTGTAGTTTGAAAAAGCAGTGTTACAATGGCAGCAAAAATATTAAATACAGGAATAAAAATAAAGAGGTTAGGCCAAAACTGTGAACTGAACCTCACAATGTAACATGCATATGACAGGTTAGACTACTACTTTTCTGAAACATAGTTAACATCATTAGATTTAAGATTTTCCTAAAAAAAAATACGTAGTCTTACATTTACTTAAAAAAATGATGCCTTCCTCTTTATGTAAATTGTCTCTGCATTTTGAAGGGAGTTTTTCCGTGTTGATGACATAGGTAGAGGGATTCTGTTTTAGAATTCACCGCTA
This sequence comes from Periophthalmodon schlosseri, assembly GCA_000787095.1. Taxonomy (NCBI): domain Eukaryota; kingdom Metazoa; phylum Chordata; class Actinopteri; order Gobiiformes; family Gobiidae; genus Periophthalmodon; species Periophthalmodon schlosseri. The sequence continues at coordinate 20,487 of KN473968.1, read as the reverse complement.
CTTCCTGTATTTTACAACTTTTTGTTTTCTACTTTTCTTCACATGCAACTGATGTAATGTAAAACTATGATAAATATTTACTACAGGTACTACACCACCAAACCTAGTCAGAATTAGAAAAATATATTATTCTGTCAAATTGCACTTAAATGATGATGAATCATGTCAAATTTCATCCTGTCTCGTTTTTGTGGACCCAATCTCACGTCTTGTCTTATCTTGTGGGAATAGTCTCATCCCAGACCTAATTAGGGATAAAGTAAAGAAACACAAATAGAAAAATACAGTTGAAAACATCATAGCACAAGCTTTACCTTATAACTGGGCTATGATACTTCTCCTGAGCAGGACACTAGGTAAAGTAGCATTACCAGCAGCAGTAGTACTAGCAGTAGTAGCAATGGTAGTAGTAGTAATAGTAGTAGTAGCAGTAATAGTGGTGGTAGTAGTAGTAGCAGTAGCAGTAGCAGTATAGTAGGGGCAGGTTTAACCCAGAGACACTGAAGGATGGGTCATGATGGCTGAATGGCAAAGCACTTTCTCCTCAGAGCAAGAGGGTCCACGGTTCAACTTCTGGGTGAGCTGCATGTTCTTTATGTGTCTGGGTGGGTTTCCTCCTGGCACTCGGTTTCCCCCATCAACCCAGAACATGCAGTTTTAGGTCATTAGGTCAACTCCTCCAGCTAAGGTAGTCCTGACCAAGACTAGCTCAAGATCTGAAGATGGGTCCCTGGGCGTTGCACTGTGGAATGAAGCTCCTCATTAGGAAAATAAAGTGTAAACCTACATAAGGTGTATAATGTAACTTTACTGGTGGAGGATCTGCCACCTACTTTTGTCCACTTTTGGAGATGTTATTTCTTTCCCTGAAATGTTCCACAGTATGGGATTGAACATATATTCAGCATTTTTTGGTGTTTAAAAACATAAAAAAATAAAGCTTGTATACTTTGAGCTGGGTCGCCTCTCCGCAGATCTTACCTGCAAACCTGGTTGCATCACTTGCTTGACTCCATGGAGATAAGTTTAATACATGTGGAAGATTTGAGGCAAAGCATGAAAGCCATACCATCGCCATGGAGACAAGCAAGTGGCAGACCCTCCAGAAAAATTACATACTGTACCTTTAAATGGCCCAAATTACGCTATTTTCTGATCTATGTTATAATGTCGTTTCCTCATCAAAAAACATACCTGGAGTTGTGTTTTGTTTCATTCACACGTTTAACACACAAACCGTGCAAATTTAGGCTGAGAAAAACACTCTGTTCCACCTTGTGATGTCATGTGGTAATACAGGAAGTGTTCTACTGTGTCTTTAAACTCCATTCACCTTCACTACAATCATTTGGATAATTTCAGCCCTGGAAATGCCAATCTAATAATGCAGGATTACTTAAACATGTGTGACTGAAACAAAACACAACTTCAAGTATCTTTTTGATGAGATAACAACATTCTAACGTGTCTTAAAGCTCACAAGAGTAAATTTTGCACAATATAGGACCTTAGATATGACAAAATAATAACATATACATAAAAATAAATGACATAATAACTATATGACATAATAAGGCCACGAGAGTCGTGTTTGAAAACTCTGTCTCTTCTTCCAGTCGTTTATTTGTAAATCATAAAAATGAACTGGATATAAAACAGACATGTTATAAACACAAGTCCAGCATGGGCCGCCAAAAATAAAGACTTCTGCCATGGTTTGACCACTGAGAGCGCCCCCTAGAGGCCCTGCACCGCTCAGCAGCCAGGCCCCGCCCGCGCTCCACAAACCAGGAAAACCAGGAATGTTTCTCCCCTCTTTCTGTTCCGTAGAGACAATCCTGGACGATACAGCGGGCTACAATGAGAAGCTAGGGAGAGTTTAAGTAGATGGTCGTCAATATGGAGTCACAGTGGCAGAGTGGTTAGCACCTCTGCATCGCATCCGGAAGGTCTGAGGTTTAGAGTTGTTTATTTTATATTTATTTAGCAGTTGATGATTTTGTAGAAGTAATTTTTAGCAAGAATTTTTTATTTTTTTTCTTAATTTGCATGACAATTTTGTATGACTTTTACAATGAAAGTGCATTAATATAAAATAAATAATATTTTTGTGTGAAATAAAGAGTTGTTTTTCTTTTTTCAACATATTTTCACTATTATTCTCTATACAATAAACATCTGCAAAACAAATCTTAGCTCACTGATTCATTTAGATCATAGTTTCATGTAGTTTCATGTAGCTTTTTTTTATATATACTGTGTCCTTTGTGGTATATGTTATCGAAGTGTAAAATAAATAAACAAATGCATTGGAAATCTTAGATAATATGTTTAAAAAGGCTTGATTTAAGTAGTATTTTTCTTACTTTGCGTATATTTTAACTCAACATCTCAACAATTTGTATGTCTTTAATAATGAATTTCGTGTTTATCCAACTCGTAGTGGACGTCTCATTCTAGCTCCTTACTCTCGCACAACTCAGTCTCAGTTTAATGAGAGGAACTAAAATATGGAACCGCCTGCCCTCCTCCTTTATAGAGGTTTCAGCTTAAAAACCCTTTAACATGTCTGCTTCTGATTGACTGCACTTTTCCATATGGCATTTCCTGTTAAACGTCATGTGTAACTCTGTTTATATTGGCGCATCTTATCGAATTTCGCACTATTTTATTAGAGCCTTATGCATTTTATATGGAGGTTACCACATTTTAAGCCCCCTGAGAGTTTTTGGTAACCTGCCTTCACATTCTATTGTATAAAGTATCTTATTTTGTATTTTTTTACACAGGGAAAATAAATAAAACTAAACTAAACAATTTTAAAACAAGATTCGCCAATAAAACAAGCCATTTTGAGTGCAGTAGCGTTTGTCTCCTCATGAGAAAATGCTTGTCCTTTTTTTTATTTTAAGTAAAACAGGACATTTTATGCTTGTTCTATTCACAAATCTTATTTTGAGGCTGTCAATGTAAGTATTTAAATGTAGACTTTGAACTGCAAAATTATTAAAGAGGCGGCAACTATGATAAAACATGAGTTGACAAAACTACTCTGCTTAGATATCTTCATTTGTTTAAACTGTAAAATAATCAGATATTGTCCATTCTGCGCGTCCATACTGAAAACCATCTCCTTGAACCTCTGACCCATGTGTCCCATAGAAGCTCATTGTAAAGCCCACACTGCCCCCTAGTGTCTGTTTGTTCTATGTACAGAGAGACAGTCAAATACACTCTAAAAGTTAAATATTTCTCTGTTCAGATTTGTACATTTACATTTTCACATTCCAGAGTCTCGCCCTGACACAAAAAATAGCACAAAACACCATCGTCTCAAACAGAAAGGGCGGAACTAATCACTCACTTAACACCAAGATTTTACAGAAATGAAATAGTAAAAAATTGAAGCTATAATGAATGTGGACTCCTGAAAATAGCTTGCTGTAGTGGAGAAAAAATGTGTGGCAGAGTGGTTAGCATTAAGAGGGTCCTTATAGAGGTGGGTAGTAGCAAAAATTGTACTGAAGTAAGAGTACAGTTCAAAATACTTCAAAAGAATATTATTCAAGTAGAAGTACAAAGTAGTGGGCCAAGAAATTACTCAAGTAAGAGTAAAAAAGTATCTGGGAAAAATACTACTCAAGTAAGAGTAACTGTCGGGACGTAACATCAGATTTATAATTAGAAGTGAATGTAATTTGAAGGATAAAACATTAAATAATGCACAAAATCTGGTATTTTCAAAGGACAGACGCAAGAATGGGACAAAATAAATCATATCTGAAGGAGCGGTGCAACAAACACAAATGTTTAAATTATTTCATATTGTAAAGATAAAGCTTTTGTCACTTGTAGAGTTACTCACAGAGGGAAGAGTAACCACACCTTTTACTCAAGTGAGAGTACTGTTACACTGTGCAATAAATTACTCGAGTAAGAGTACTATTATACTATACAATATATTACTCAAGTAGGAGTAAAAGTATGGGGTCTGAAAACTACTCTGAGAAGTACGATTGTATTAAAAAGTTACTTGAGTGCATGTAACTGAGTACTACCCACCTCTGCCTGGGTTTGATAGCCTGTCCAACAGGGTCCCATCTGAGGCCAGGGACACTATTGGTTCTATAAACAACATTTGGTTAAAAATATAATTACAATATATTTAAGTTGATGACCAGTAATTAAAACAAATTAACATTCTGAATGTGATGATGTCATACTCAGATGGGGGCAAGAGCCAGTTTTCCCTATTGATTACACTGTACTTTGTCATGAAATATCTAAAAGGTAAATTCAAAATGTTGAACACTGTACTTTGTCATGAAATATCTAAAAGGTAAATTCACAAATGTTGAACCTGATCATTTCTATTGCTGACTAGACCCAAGAACTTACTGTATTACAACAGAAATCTGCTTTTTAACAATATTCATTTTAGCTGCCCCCATTTGTATTAAATATTATTAGACTATAGAATGTTGTGATGTTGTGTCATCTGAAACCCGGCTATAAAAAATCCAAAATGAGATGATCATGTGGGAGTACAATTATGAATAAGTGCTTTGGAAAAATTTTAAAAAACATATTTAAAAGTTATAATTTGAAATATGGCTGCATAAAAATATCACATTTTATGTCACAGAATTTTCAACAGTAAAAAGTAAAAATCTTCTGACCCTGATGTTTGTTGGCACTTTGTAGAAACACAAAATGGTGGAGAATTCCATGCACATTTGGAAACACTAGAACTATCTAACTCTTTATGTTAAGAAAGGAATATTTCCCGTGAGGGTATTATAACTGATAATACATTTAAACAGCTGCAAAATAATCCCAAAATTCCACAACAACTGTCCCAAACTGAAGAGAAGTGAGTGATTTGTTCCACTTTCACTGTAAAAATAATAATGACATGAGTTCAAATGACTTGAATTCAGAAAATATTCTTCTATATATTATATTCAAATATTATATTTGTGACAAAAATGCATGGATTTAACACTGGTTTATACTAGTTTATATCGGGTATTGTATTTTGAGAATTTAGTATTTTGAATTCCTTCAAATTGTCTTTTTTTTGGTCATATTTTAAATCAAAATGATCTCTAGCTTCTTATTTCTTTTAATCAGACAACTTATAAGTGAGATGTATTTACTTTGACACCCTGTACTACTACTACTACTTACTGTAGTCATAGGAGCTGAAACCAACAAGATGAAACTCTGGACCAAGGAGAAATCAGATGAAATCAGAAAGCGAGGCACAGACGCCATTAACCGTGATGAAGGAGCGTTTCTTTTATCACCAATATGGGACACCCTCCTCCAAGGACTATCGGGCGACAGGAGGCGCGGTCAGTCTGAGCGACCTGCCAGGTCCATCAGGCTGGCCACGCCTACAGGAAGTAAAAAAAGCTGATATATGACACGTCACTACCCTCACCAGAGACAGTTCTGAAGATGGCTCGCAGCTAGAAGCCCAAACATGTCAAGGTAAATACATATATCACTTACAAATTGTCTGATTAAAAGAAATTAAGAAGCTAACGATCATACTTGAAGACAAGATGACCATTACAAAAGTCAGCATTATCTTGCAGTGGAGTACGTTTAAAGGCTCACTATGTACCTTTTCTGGTGGAGGGTCTGCCGCCTGCCTGTCTCCATGGAGATGTTATAGCTATGCCTGGATGTTCCACAACGTGCCAATTTTAGTTTTTATAATTAAACTAAATATCTTGGACAAAACATGCATTCTAACTAACTGAGCGGGACTGCACCTCCAGAGATCTGACTTGTAACTTGGCCTGAGTTCTTCACTTGCTTGGCTTCATGGACATAATGCCATACTGTGGAACATTCCACGCAAAGCAAAAATAATAAAGCAGGTGGCGTACCCTCCGTCAGAAAAGGTATTTTTAAAGGTGATAATAATATAAAACATTTTATGAAACCAGCAGTTTGAAATATGGTGCAAAAAGTAAAAAAAAAATAGGGCAATAATTACAAAAAAATATTTAAATTAGATTACTCATTTCAAGTTTAAGATTCTGCATTCAAGTCGTTTTAACTCAAGTCAATATTTCTTTTATATATTTTGTATTGTTGACATTTTGCTCTTTACAGTTTCGACCCAGAGTTTTTAGGCGTGGCCCGAGCTCGTCTCTCATTGGTCCGCTCCAGTTGAAGGGGCGGGGTTATTAATGGCTTGGCGTGTTTCTATTTTTCATTTTCTGAACGAGCAAACAGTACAGGAACATGCAACATACAAGCGGCCTAAGTACGCAGCTATCACACCACGCTTCATCTCGGGTTTTTCTCAAATTCACTGCAAAAAATCACATCTACGTCCAGGTTAAATCACGACAATTCAAAAAGTTATTCTTACTTTGAGTAAAATGGACTAGTTTAGATTTATTTACTTCATGGACCGAGATTATGTGTCTTGTTCCACTCCAAAAATCAAAAATCTTAAATATATTACGTCACCTTATTCCACAAATATGTTTTGAGTAGATTTACTTAAAATCCAAAGTATTTGCTTTGGATCAACTTAAAATAGTTGAATAGAAAAGATGACTGGTAACACTTTACAATAACTACACTATTTACTAGGCCTGCAACGATTAATGGACTAATCATGGCTGGACAACTGTAATAGTTATCTGGACTATGCAGACACTAAAACTCATACAGAGACAATATTAAAACAAAATGCCTAAAAATAATAATTTGTTTTTTTCCATCAATAATACAAATAATAATACACAACAATCGTTTGACTAGTTGACTACTAAAATAATCGTCCAGTGAGGTTCTTCTGAGCCTTTTTTCAGACCAAAGTTCAGTTTGTTTTCATACCTGACAGTGGACTGCTCACTAACGGTCTTCCTCAGAGAGGTCACATGGTGTTGTGACGTGTCTGCTCAGCTGATTTATACAGGTTTTGGCGCCGTCTTCCTACCGGTGGAGGCAGGATGACAGCGCCATCTGCAGGCCTACTTCCTCGGGACCGTTTTCCAGGTGTGTGAGCGTTAAGATGCCCCTCGTCCCAGTTTACAGTCTGGTGGGCACGTTTCCATATTTCAATTGCCTTAATCCAGGGGGCTTTTTATTCATACACCTGGGATACTATCCTGAGCCGGAGGAGCCAGACTGCAGATGGCGCTGTCGTCCTGCCTCCACCAGTAGGAAGACAGCGCTAAAACTTGTGTGAATCAGCTGACCAATCACGTTGTTACAGCCCCAGGCCTTAAGTTCTTTCATTTGTTAGTACCTGTCTGTTATGTTTTGTGTGTGATTGAATCTGTCCCTTTCCCCCATTGAATCCTGACTGTGTGAGCCCTCACTCTTGATTGGAGGACTGTTTTCTCGCCTGGCCAATCACCTGCAGCCACCTCCCCTATTTAAGAAGATTCTTCACACCTGGTCGGGGCTGCTGGACTTTGTGGCCAGTCTGCCATTTTGTTTGTGTCTCATTTATTTGTTAGTCACTTGTTTGTTTCTTGTGTGTGAGACACTAGTTTAGTTCTGTTTTTATGTCTCTTGTTTTGTCACTCGATTCTGTTTGTAGGTTTATGTGACTCGTGTTTATTTTGGAACATTTTGGCGTGGTATTGTCATGTGTCCTTAAGTTTGTCACTCGTTTTTAAACAGACCTACGTGACTAGTTTTTTAGAGACGTGAAACTTGTTATCTGTTAACCCTGTTGTTTTCATTGGTTTCTTAGTTTAGGTTCTTTTGTTTATACATTTACATAAATATTTTAGGCCACTTTTGTTACTTTACCTTTTACAATCCTGTTTATTAAATTACAACTGTATTTATACCACTTTAACATCTTGGTTTCTGTTATTTCCTTAAGTCCTCAGTCCAAACTGTCAGGTATGAAAACAACTAAACTTTGGTCTGAAAAAAATATTCTATTAGTACTGAAATAATTGTTAGCTGTAGCCCAACTATTCAGTCTTAATAAAGCATGAAGAAAGACTTGATGCATAATGAACAAATAGTTTATTGAGAATAATGTAGGCTTAGTAACTACTTAAGAGGTTAGGAGTTAGGGTATTAATGAAGTAGTTACAAAGCCCGGATCGTTCTTAATAAACTACTTGTTTTATGACTTTTTGCTTTATTAAGGCTAATTAAAGGGCATGTACCTGATGTTTTGGTTTTTTTTTTCCATATTTTTGATCAAAATTTGTCTTTCCCCAGTACAGATATATTGTACAAGCAGTCTGCATCTAATTATAAAGCCTTTTATCGTTCAAGAATCAGGAAGTGTGCGGTTTGCATGCTAGTTGTTTAACTTGACTGTAAAGGCAAAACTCCGCTCTGGTCTCTGAGATTTGTGAAAAGCACTAATAATCTCATCCCGGTGAATAATTAGGATGCTCAGAATGCATGAGGTAAGTGAGTAGTAACTTTGGACCACTGCAACCCGTTTAAAATGAACTTGTTTTGTTTTTCTTATTTTTAAGACCGTAAAAAACAGGTATAGTGTGTTTAAGGTGTAGTTATTATAAAGCGTTACCAGATGACTTAAAAAAAGGAACAAAAAAATCCTTTTCTGTACAATTCAAATTAATCTAATCAGTAGAATCGAGATAAACTTTCTCTTTTACAACACATTTGAAAAAGAAAAAAGAGCGCAGGATAAAGGTGAGTGAGCTATTGGTTTTTGATAATAAAAATCTCATGCTAAATGAGCGTGTTAGCATAAACAACGCCAGTGAAATATAGCTACAGTTGGCCCTCAAACTGTCCATTAGGGGGCCGCCATGAAAATCTTGTTTAGGGCCACCACATGCCTAGAATTGGCCCTGTTTAGTTGCAGTTTAAAAAAAATGTCATCGATTTGAAATTTGAATTGTCAGAAAAAATATGGGAACAATCGACATATTCCAGGTTTATTTAGCAAATATTTATAAATTAGTCCATTGTGCTCAAATTAAGATTAATATTTTAAACACAGGTAATTTCTTTCCTGTAGATTTGGTTTTGCAGTGTTTGTAGTTTTGTCTCGTCTTTTATTAAAAAAAAAAGAAAGGAAACCGAAGGAACTGAAAGTCATGCAGTTGGGCCATGCTGCCCCCTCCTGGTCGGGGCGAGGAAGGGTTCAGGACTTTGGGGTGAGTTTTTGGACCGAAAAATGGCACCGATTTTTACCCAAAATCCAGTGAACTCACGAGAGAGTCTGCTCCGTCAGGCACCGCCCTCGGGGAAAAAAAAAACAAGGAGAGACACTTTTCCAACGCACAAACTGTGGCAGAAAGGGGTGCCATGGTACAAAAATATACTTTTAGGGTCATGGCACTCAGTTTGGGGTTTTATAATGAAGGACTATTAACATTAGTGCTTAAAACTAAAAGATCTTTGGAAACAGTTTTAACCTCTGGATGCATGAGAAAAGCTTTGAGCAGCACAGAAGGATTTCAGTTGATGTTACTGTCTGCCATCTTGAGGACCAATACAAAACAACAAAATAAATCAAACAAGAAGGGTCTGGCTGTCAGTGGGGAGAGTAGAGCACCATTCCCCCAATTCTGGTAGGCAATCAAACAATTTAACTATGTGGATCTTATGAATCAATAGGTTGCGTTCATGTTCTAGCAATTGACGATATCATAATTTCAGATAGTGGCCAAGGGCTTATACTAAGTCTATGGGGGTTTTTGAAAGATATCTCCAAATTTATGATCCACAAATGTTGAAACTTACCATTATTTGTGTGAGATTAGCTCCACAAACTTGTCATTTTAATCTTATGCCTTAAAGTCATTTCAACTGACAACAATCACGTCTTTGGGGTTGAATAATGGCACCACTTTCTGAAGCTATTGTGAAGAATTTCACTTTTGTATTATTCATACTGACGGAGAAGACGTTGAACTCTGTGCCGGTTTTTGCTTCATGTGGATAGGCCCAGTAATTACAGATATACTAACCATAAATCATGTCAACAAATCTGCAATCTGACAGTTAAACAGCAAATTCCGCCACAGAATTCTGACCTGTCTCCAGCTCAGTTTAAACTATAAAGACTCTAAAATGTGCTGATAACATGTGAATGCAACCTATTGTTTCTAGCATACTAAAATGTATTTCATGCTTTCTTTTTGTTAATATTTGGCACCTGACGTACTAGTTACACCTAACAGTGACGCTAACACTGCTCCAGACTCTCTCAAATCAGCATCGGTCCTCAAGATGGCAACCGCTGATAAGGTCCCGTTAGCCAGCTGTTGTTTAGTAATTTAATTAAACATGAAATCAAGGTGTGTTTTTTTCCAACTCCCTTTAGTTAGTCCAGCATTAGGAGAAAACTCAAAATATATAAGTGCGATTTTTTGCCAGAGCCGTTTGTTCCATTGGAAAAGTGTGAAATAAAAATAAGCCATACCTCTTTAGTCTCTTTCTTTCTTTCATTACTTGTGCTTTCTCCTCCTCTCCTCATGAGACAACAGTGCATGTGTTTGCTGTTTGACACTGCAGCTCCAACCATAGCCACGAACTCAAAGTATTCACCCGGTATTCAGACCAGGGGTTCTCAAACTGAGGAGTGGGGCCATATTTATAGTTGTCTTATAGTTGGTTTAGTTCTGGTGGAACTTAACAGGCCAAATACATTATTGCTGGGTTTCAGATGACATCAAGGATCAATAATATTTAATACAGATGGCGGCGGGTAAAATGAATCCTGTTAAAATGCAGATTTGTGTTGTAATACAGTGAGTTCCTGGGTCAAGTCACTAATAGAAATGATCAGGTTCAACATTTGTGAATTTACCTTTTGGGTATTTCATGGCAAGTACAAAATCTGGCTCTTTCTCCCATCTGGGAGTATGACATCACAATGTAGAATCTGAAAAGCACCTATTCTTTCACAATACTACACTTATTGGTGTTCAGATTCTACAATGTGATGATGTCATTCTCCCAGATGACGGCAAGAGCCTGTTTTCCCTCTCGAGTAAATTGCACTTTGCCATGAAATATTCAAAAGGTAAATTCACAAATGTTCCTGATCATAGAGCCTAGACCTCGCTATATTGCAAAAGAAATCTGCATTTTAACAATATTAATTTCAGCTGCTCCCATCTGTGTTAAATAATATTGGCCTGTCCTGATGTCATCTGAAACCCAGCAATAGTTTGAATTCTTATTTTTTATTCCATGTTCATCTTAAAAACTATTTGAAAAACAATTCACTTTTTTTTTCAGATAGTATATTATTCTTGTCACTATTTATTATGTCACAATTACATTCCCATTATATTTAGTTTTTCTATTTTGTATCAATTAGTCAAATGTTAGACCATTTTTGGTGACCAGCCACTACAGTTTTTGAACCTAGTTGTTTACCATACAGTTTTAATATATAAATAATCTACTCTTATAATACAATTTGAACTTTGAGCTTGTGGGCATGTCCAGTGTTGCGGAGTAAACAGCAGAGCCCGCCTCCTTCTCGCTCACTTCCTGTGTTCGCTCCGCTCTGATTGGCTGAGGGCTACTGTGTGGACGAATCCACTTTGTTCAGCACCGTGCAACAAAACAGCACTGTAAAAAAACGCTTGTACATGAGCAAATATGACAAGAACTCTTAAATATTCACCTGGATTTTAGCAGTTTTGATAAATTAAGATTTATTCAAAATTGAGATTATTTGACTTTATGGTTTCAATTCATTTTTGTCTTATTTTTAGCCAAAATTATATTAATGTTTATTTAAATATTTATATTTAATATTTCTTATTGTGAATGAGTAACAAAACAATACTTGAATTTATTATAGCCAAATGAAAAAAAGTTAGCTTAAACTTTTAAAGGCCCTGTACCCATTTTTTTTTTTTTTTTTCCATGTATTTGAACAAAATTTGTCCCCATTACAGATATATTGTATATGCAACTCTTCAGATCAAAATAAGTCAGCTGTGTACTGTCTGCATCTAATTATAAAGTGTTCTATTGTCCGAAAATCAGGAAGTGAACTGTTAGCATGGTAGTTGCTGTTAGCGTTAAAGTGATGGCAAAACTCCACTCTGGTTTCTAAAGGTTGTGAAAAGTGCTTATAAACTCATCGCGGAGAATAGTTAGGATGCTCAGAATGCGTAAGGTAAGTAAGGAATAACTTTGGACCACTAAAAGCTGTTTAAAATGAACTAGTTTTGTTTTTCACATTTTTAACACAGTAAAAATCAGTTGCAGTGCCCTTTAAATAGTAAACAAATGTGAACTAGTCAAAACTGCTAAAATCAAGATGAATATTGTGGATTCTTGTAATTTTATCTCAAATACATACTTATTTTTTGCAGTGCTGTGCAAAAATAACTTGGAAACAAAACAGTAGCTAGAGGTTAGGGCTGCACCGTATTTTCAGACATGAACCACCAAAAGACCAAAGTTTCTATCATTATTGCAATATTTAAAGTAGTTTGTAACACGGTGCAGCGCTAACTGAGGTGTAAACTAGACAAAAATGACCAAAAACTGAACATTTGTAAACTAAACGGCGCGCGGCGGAGGAGGCGTGATTGTCAGTCTCCTGCTAAGCTCTGATTGGCTCGTTCGGCTTCTCTCTCCCTCCCTCCCTCGCTCTCTCTCTCTCTTCGGCTGTGGGCCAGTAGGAAAGGTCCATCACCGTCCCTTTAATAGAGAGAGGAGCGCTGTGGTCAGTACTAGGATCGAACACCAGGGGGCGGTCCTGAGTCCAAAGAAGTCTGAGATGCTAGCCGCGTGAGAGGCGCTAACGTGGGGTCCACCAATGAGGATGGAGGGAAGAGTTTGTACCAGCCAATCACGGTGCTGGAAAGGTTCAAGTCCTCCAATAGGATCTGTGCTACACCCATGAAGCATTTGTGGTCCAGGCGGCCGTAGTCCCCCCACACGATCACCTGCGAGAAGAGAGATCAGAGACAGGACTTTAGAAACAGAATATAAGAGCATAAATTTCCCATCTGTGTCTATAAATATGAGGGAAACATGGGTTAGAGCAAGTATATGTTTGGTTTTTATGACGGTTGATGGCTCCAACCAGGTTTACATTTAAATCCTAGTTAATAACTTATTTAATTTCGGTACAATTCGCTTAAATGACTTAAATTTGGTTCATGTTAAGCTTTCTCTGGGGGCCGTCTTCAAACAGTGGTCATGTTAATATTGTCTACCTTTATCTACCAAAGATTAACATTCCTCTAGAGTATTGCAGCTCGGACTGGACTTGACAACATTCAATTGTTGAGACTGACAAAGAAGAGAGACTATTGGTATTCCATCCATGGCCGTGTATGTCACTTCATATGGCATTGGAAGAGAGAGACTGCACTGCACAGACCTGTAACACCTTCCCCTGGGGGCCCTCTTCGAACAGCAGGTGCTGCTGATACAGAGGCTCCAGAGTTTTTCGAGCGATCTTGGTTTTCTTTTTGGCTTTACAGTTCCCCTTCTCCAACAGGTACACTTTTACATAGGGAGCTGAGGGGAGGAGAGGGGATATATGAGTTAGATAAAAATGACATCTTTACACAAGGAGCTGAGGAGAGGAGACAGGAGGTTTGGAAAGATTAGACCGATAACAACCCCAGATGGCCATGAATTACATTCCACAGAGAAATGAGACACACAGAATCAAGCAATAAAACTTTGTCAGTATTTATAGTCTGTGCAGGTCATGCAGCTGCAGACAGTAGAGATGGAAAGTAGAAAATCCCACTCATTTCCGCCCAACAGGAAATGACAGGGCATTTCTGCAAAAATGACAAAAGTTTGCCATGTGGACATTTGCTGATTTATCATGTTTAAACCAATCCATGAGAATGAGGTATCAGAGAGGGAATGGCTGTGGAGTGTACTGTGTAAGTCTTTTAGTTCTGTCTTATTGTTAGCGTGAATATACTTTATTGGGTTGAGATGATTTTCATGTATTTTACTCATGAATCATATTATTTGCAGAATGGCTCAGTCCATTTCCTGGAGTATGACGTCTTTAACCTGGTAGACACTTGACACCATCTATAGTAAGGACGGTTTGGTGTAATTCCTGGACACTACTGTATTTTACCTGGCAGAGATTTGGCTCCTGGTTTGGAGATAAGGCCTCTGGCTCGGATCACCTCGACCTCCAGCTGACCCTTCTTGTCCTGGAGCCCAATCTGGACGTCTCCCATGGCGGGTGTGGCCAGAGTCTGTCGTCCAACCAGCTGCCCCGGCCCCAACCCGTCCAGGAAGTCACTGAACTGACTGTCTGTGCCCAGACGCATCCCTGAGAAGATCAGACTAAGGAGGACAGAGGAGCAGGGTCACAAACAGGGCTGAACGATAAAAAAATCTAATTGCAAGTTTTCTGACAAGCATTGTGATTGTGATTAAATTTGCAATTTATGTTTCAATAATAGGACTCTGTTCAAAGTTCATATTTTAAACTTGTCCAGAAGAATTAAAAGACTGATATCTGAACTGAAAAATGAATCCAAGAGTCACATTTCAGAACATGTTTGTACAGATCTAAACTACAGGGTTAACAGTTATGCAGAATAAGACAGGAGATTTTACTTAAAAAGTTGCAGCCTTTGCAGTTTGCCAATTGCATCCTTTCAAAATGCAATTTTGATACAGTTTTGATTAATCTTGCAGCCCTGATTAGAAAAAGGTAAGAGGTTGTGTGTTATTTTACTAGTATTATTATGTTTATGTATTATGTTGCAGCATATCGCCAAATCACATTTATAGTTTCCTAGCTTCTTCTGATTCACATTTTGAAAGCTTAACACATATTTTTAAATATCAGATCAAAACATAGGCCACCAAACAACAGAAATACTTTTAAAATTCTTATACAAATTGGAAATCTGTTAAAAATAAACAAATACATAAATGAAACAACTAGTAATAGTGATTTCTGAAAGAAAGCATATACAGAAAGGCTTTTAAAAGGTATAATAACTCAGTTCTCTGATTCGGTTTCTCTGTTTACATTGTATTATTCCTTTTTCCCACTAGATAGCAGCACACCCCATTGATAATCTTGCCTAGTTTTCCTTTTTTCAACAATTTTGGTCAAATTTATGATTTTACTTTCTAGTTGGACACAGGCAGCTGATGTGACAAGAGCCAAAGCTAGTTATAATTAGACAAATAAGAATATATGACTACACTTTTCTTTTTTTTTTTTAAACTTTCAGAAAAAATACATCCCTTGAGCTTAAATTTCCCCTCTGTTTTGGATGGAATTGTGTGTATTTGCTTTTGAAATCAGTGCTACTTACTGTATTTTTGTACTTTTCCTTACAAACTGCCACTTAACTGAAACTATGATAAATATTTACCAATATTTACCAAGTCAGAATTAGAAAAACACGAAAACTGGTCCTATGCACTTTAAACCTGATGTCTTGTACTTACTTCCCCTCAGAGCTGTAGAGGCTGCCGTCCGTGGACTCTCTGCTGGCTTGTCTGTTCATGGTGGTGCTTCCTCGAGGAAACTCCACAGCCATCCCAGTTTCCACGCTGCGTTGGATGGAGCTGGAGGCCGCTTTGCTCACTTTCTTACCCGCCGGAGCGTCTGTAAAAGTAGGGAGAGGAGCCATCAGCCCCCTGGCTCTATGGAACTATGGAACCATGGAGCAGGGAGGGAGGGAAGGGTCAGGGTTGGTAAGGTCAACGGGGTCAACTAAGGCTAATTAATCGAATCTTAATTCAGATCAAGATTTTGTCATTTCTAATGGTCAGTGATCAGCTTTTTTTTTTTTAAAGAAAGGTCTACAGCCAATCCTCTGTCAGTAAAAGCATGTGGTTTATAGCAGACGCAAGAGTTTGGAGGAACAAATTGACTACTGGTACTTTCTGTTTTAAATGGCAATGATTAAAATCTGTATTGTTTATTGTCAGGACATTATTTTTGAAAACTATTTGTTATTTGTTTCTCAAAAGACAAAATACAATTTTATTGGAAATCGAGATTGATTAATATGAGGGAAATCAAATGTGATTTGTGTTTTTGTAATATCGCCAAGCCCTGGCGTGAATTGTGGACACACTGTCACTTTTGAGACAACTAAGGCTCGAGGTTTTAGAGTGTTTGCATATTTATTCATTGCTCATGCCGTTTCATTTTGTTGGCATTAAATTCAGAAAAATAAGAAAAAGTCCAACAAATATGTGCATTGTCATTATTGGCATTGGCAGAATGAACAGGAGGAAGACAATTCAACCCAAAGACAGTTTGATCACAGCTTCTACCAGTGCACACTCTGTCCTTGGGCAAGATATTCAACTACACTGTCTATGTATGAATGAAATATGTAGTGAAAGGTGGTGGTTAGAAGTGGCACAGATGTGGTGGTTAGAAGTGGCACAGATTGGCAGTCCTGCTTCCCTGGGGCAGCTGTGGCTTGAAATCACTGATAATGGGGACTGAATGACCACAGAGTGGGGCTGTGACAGAATAGTAAATATTGTTATGCACAACAGAAATCAATGTCTTTATCAAGTTTGTGTTAAGTTCAGATAAAGTTGACCCCTTTGTCTCATACAAGCCTGACGCTATGAGGGAATCCATGCAGGTAAAGAGCCAATGTGACCTCACCATCAGTAATCATTATATTATTATTAATATTAATAATATAATATAATATAATTAATATTATTTTTATTCTATTTTCATTTTCTTATGAGAGAAAAAAAATCAATAATGGTGAATTACTGAATGGAAATTGTGCAATGGTGAGGGGACAGAGGCAGCAGCATGGCTTGGTCAGTCCACCCACTCTTAGAGACCAGGAGGTATGAGCAGGTTAGAGGTACAGAGGTAAAATCATAATCCATTTAAATATAAAATATATTTTAAACACATGAACCACATTTACAGGTTTGGACAGAAGAGGGTGGAGTAAGGAAGCGTGCTGGAGACAGAGGACAGTCTTTGGGTTTGGGGATTTCAAGGCTAACATACAATTCCCTGTGAAAAACAGTTTATGTGAGTAAAGAGGGATCTATATACTGCATAGACTAAGTATAAAATCTAGATCTAGGATTAGTCTAAATAATTAGTTATCTTATTAAATGGTACAAACTATATTTTAATTAAAGCTGCACTATGTAACTTTTCTGGTAGAGAGCACATCACCTTTCTTCAAGAAGATGTTATTGCCTTGCCTGGAATATTGCACTGTATGGCATTAAAATTATCTATCTCCATGGAGACAAGGATTATGTGACAGCACAAGGCCCAGTTATAACTCAGATCAGTAGAGCGGCAACCCTGTTCTCAGTAAGAATGTATTTTTTTTTTTTTAAAGACTGTATATTTTTAAGCACTACAACATCCCATAATGAAGTTTAATATCATACATTTCATTTAATGGAGACAAGCAGGTAGAAGACCCCCCCCCTCATCAGAAAAGTTACATAATGCACCTTTAAATAAACAACAAAATGTGGCTTTAATTGTTAAGTGGGAATAAGAACTTTTTCTCCACTACTAACTATTGTTCATTTATTTTTTAGCACAGCTTTAATAGCTAAATGTACTAAATGTGCTAAATTATATGGGATTTTTGGGCTCCTCCCTTCCATCTTATCCCCATGCATCTTCACCCTGTACAAATCCATTTCTAATATTTCTGATTCTGTCCACAGTTTTACCTTTCTGTCTGTCTGCCGCCTTACCCGCCGCTTCTGCAGAACACAACGCACACATCAACAAACAAACAATAAACACATAAGAGTAAACAACAATATCTGTGACAGGCATCAGAGCCGCTCAACACTGCAATGAAGGATGGACAAGAATACTCTGGATTTGTTCATTTGTAAACATTTACTAACAAATAAACTACTGAACACTTAAATAATGCATTTGCATTATACTTATAAACATTTTCCCGCTAATATAGTCAGTGTGATTAGCTATGTGATTTAATTTGAACAATCACATCCAATAAGTGCACTTGTTAAACTCTTTCGAGAGAATTTACATTTGAGAGAAGGTCAGATGTGCACACAGTCCGTATGGTCCTGCTGCATACCACTGGTCTTATGAGAAGAGACATCTTTAATGCATGTATTTCACAGTGTGAGATTTGCACAACCCCTTATGGCATCGTTGCTGTTATGATACTGGGTTTTGGTACCCATTCCTTACCTTTTTTATTTTTTATTTTTTTATGGGCGATACCTATTGTTTAGAATCCAAAGAAACCAATGGCTGACAAGTTCTACCAATATTTTTGGGCCGATATGTAGGGCAGGTTTTGCCAATTTTCAACAGATGAACTAATTTCAGTTTACTACAAACTCCTTCACAACCCTGTGACGTTTACTACAAACTGTACTGTTCACATTAAAGTGTTTAGTTAAAGCTCCATGTAAATTCCTTTGGCTCAAACAAACTATCAGCCTCTGCTGGATATTTAAGACCGATAACAGTTACATTAAAAAGTGCAAATATTATCTGCCCAATATATCAGCCAACTGAGCAATTTTCCAGAATTGTGTGTTGGACCTTCAGTGCTTTGCATCTCTCTGCCTGTGAGTCGCTTGTAGGTGGAGCCAAGGAATATCCACACACACACAAACTGAGAGATGCCGATGCGGAGACGATCCCACACGTGTATGCTGAGTAATCAAAGTGGAGCCAACAAGTCGCGCGCACAGAACTTATGAGAGGAGAAAAGTTTAGTACTCGTATTGAGCTTATTGATCCACTGGACCAGAAGTTATGAAGAGAGTTATGAAACCGGGTTTTGGTACCCAACATTATGGCTTTAATTGCAAATAATCTTTCAGCCCGAAAACCTATGTAAGTAAATGACTCCAAATGCATGGATAAGAACAGTGATTAACTGTAAACATGACTATATCCTCTACACTCCTGTCTGAATATTCTGTGCTTCTGACCGGTCTGGCTGAGCTGTGAGGTGCTCCGGCTTCGTCTCGAGGGCAGGATGGCGACCACTCTTTGGCTGAGACTGGAGCGGCGCTTCTTGATACCGCTGCCGCACGTGCCCAGCGCTGTGTCTGATTGGCTGCCATCAGGGTGGTCCAGGCCGTAGATCTCACTGCTCATACTACTGCTCTTTATAATGTGGCGGCCCGTGGCTCGCATCGCACGCCTGGAGAACAGACAGACATAACAGTTTGTGAAGAACTAATCTGGAAAGTCTCTTATAAGACCCCATGGATACACAGGGACATTTCAGAACATGTTTGCAGAGGTCTAATCTACAGTGTTTGCAGCTTTTACATAGAATAAGACCCCATGGCGACACAGGGACATTATTTTGTTAATTTGCAGATGAGAAAACAATTGTTAATTCGAACATCTAAAAATGACATTTTGATTAACTTTGATTAACATTTTGATTAACTCAGATTTGATATTTATACAAAAGTAGTTCACATTAAGTCGTCTCTTCCGTCTCTCCTCTGCTCCCGTTTGCTCTTCTAGCTCTGCTCCTCTGGCTCTGCGCCTCTGGCTCTGCCCCTGTCTGCTCCTCTGGCTCTGCTCCTGTCTGCTCCTCTGGCTCTGCTCCTCTGGCTCTGCTCCTGTAGTCCCACCCTCTGCCCATCCCTGCGCTGTGATTAATTACCTGAAGCGTCCTGGCCTCTCTGATTGGATGGAGATGTAGCTGGTGCTGCTCAGGGCGCTGCTGGTTCGTGAAATGGCTGACACATCGCTGACATCACTGTCTGAGGATTTGTGGGACACGTTCTCACTGCTGCGCCGCTGGTCCTTGTACATCTGCAACAACAACACATTAGTTAAGTTGGTTATAAATGAGAGTTTTGAGAACACATCAATACGGCAATTAGAGATTGACCGATAAGTGTTTTTTCATAGCCAATGCCAATACTGATTTTTTAGAATCCAGAGAAACCGATGGCCAGTAAACTCTGTCCATATTTTTGGCCAATATGTAGGGCCAATTTTTATTATTTTCCCCAAATTATATTATTTTAATTCACAACAAATTCATCCACTGCCCTTTTTTACCACAAACCATAGAGAGCTGTGTAATCACATTTTGTGCAATTATCTCTTAGCACTAAAGTGTTCAAATTAAAGAAGACCTATTGTGCATGTGTCTGCTATATATAGTTGAAACCAGAAGTTTACATACACTATATAAAAATACATGAAATCAGGCTAAACTTTTCCTGTTTTAGGTCAATTAGAATTACTAAAATTATTTATATTTGCTAAATGCCAGAATAACGTGAGAAGGACAATTTTTCATTAATTTGCTCAAGGTCAGAAGTTTACATTCATTTCATTAGCATTTGGTATCACTGACTTTAAACTCTATGACTTGGGTCAAATGTTTTGGATATCCTCCCACAAGCTTGTCACAGTAGTTTGCAGGAATTTTAGCCCATTCCTCCTGACTGAACTGGTATGTGCAGACATTTTCAGGTCTGCACATATATTTTCAATAGGATTCAATAGGATTGAAATTGGGGTTTTGTGATGGCCACTCCAAAGCA
>JACM01027872.1:0-17759 GCA_000787095.1 Periophthalmodon schlosseri | reverse complement strand
CACAGGAGTAAAACTGAGTGACTCCACTGGGTGTCCTGTCTTTTGTATACGGCCTGACGGAAGGTCTGCAGCCGTTACATATGGCTGTACTGTAAAACATTTCAGGCAAAGCAATAACATCTCCATGGAGACAAACAGGTGCCCTCTACCAGAAAACTTACTTAATTTTCAATACCTGTCTATAGGAGGCTTTTAGAAAATGTGTCTTTTGTTGGGTGTATAATAGATACAATTTACACTAAAATGGATGGATAAATAAATATTCCATGTGGCCGATTACCTAAATATAATGTCACTCTAGGCTCTAGGCAAAATGATTTTTTACTAGACATTCCTCCAGTGGCCAGTTCCCAGTGACTCCAACTATACAGCGGATGCAGCTGCTGCGCTCCGAGGCTTTTATTGGGGCACTATTAAATTTTATTTGTTTTATTAAACTTTATTAAACTAGTGGGACGTCTCACGGCCTGGTGCCAGTAAGAAAAGCCTATAATGAAGTTTCAGGAATGTTCTTATTACACCATAGACCACAAATGCTCTGTCCAGGACTCATTAACTACCTATGGAAACCCCCTGCAGAAGTTTAGGAAGTGTACTACAGGCTATTGGCGTTTTACAACAGCCTTAACAAAAAAAAACAGCTTGTAAAGTGGACACAGGTGTTAAAAGCAACATTTATCTAACAGTTTTGCAGATGAATTGGGTTGTAAACTTGGATAGATTAGAATTAGCGATATTTAATTGGTCATAAACATGTTAAAATTGACAAACATGGACTAAATTGTATTAAAGAAGGCCTATTATGCTTGCGCCTATAGCGATAATCTATGACAGCCGTGGATCATTATGTTATAATTTGCACATTTTAAAGCGCAGTATTTATCTAAAAAAAGAGTCCACTGACTTAGAAAACTGCGGTGCCCAATGGGAGCTGACACCGTCGTAAGCGTCATCACAACAAAGAGCCGGCACCTCCGATGGACAGCTGCAGAACACGCTAACGAGCAGTGGATTTTTTATTTTTTATTTTTTTCATTTTTACCAAAATGACTAGGAGTTGATGAGTCAAATGCCGACAAAATATCCCTAAATAATATAATAGTCTGCCGTCACCTCAAGACAAAATATGGGCCAATAGAATAAAATGCAATGACAGTAGTTCAGTTGGTAGACTATCTGTCCACTGATCTGAAGGTTGGCAGTTCGATTCCCGCTCTTGACATGAACATCATTGGTTGAGCGGTCAGATCCACTGACCCACAGGTTGGCGGTGCGTTCCAGCTCCGAGTCAAATGCCGACAAAATATCCCTAAATAATATAATAGTCTGCCGTCACCTCAAGACAAAATATGGGCCAATAGAATAAAATGCAATGACAGTAGTTCAGTTGGTAGACTATCTGTCCACTGATCTGAAGGTTGGCAGTTCGATTCCCGCTCTTGACATGAACATCATTGGTTGAGCGGTCAGATCCACTGACCCACAGGTTGGCGGTGCGATTCCAGCTCCCACAGATCAATGCTGTTGTTGTGTCCTTTAAACTACACTTTAAAATCTACTTAAGTAAAGTGCAGATACCTAAAATTTATACTTAAGTACAGTACTTTACTCCTTTTACTTCATTACCACTGCTTCTAGGCGAGGTGGGTGAAGTGTCTTACCTAAGGACGTAACAACAGTTTGCACTAGAACCACTGCTGCATATATCACCCATCCCATGCTAACCGAGTCCAGCCCCGCTTAGCCTCCGAGGTCAGGCATTGTCAACGTGCACAAATTTAAATAAAGTAAGGTAACGAGGGGTTAAGTATTGAAAAGACGTACTGGGTGTATAGACCGCTTCAGACCCACTCAAAGGTGACCCTGCTAAAATAATATACACTTAAGACAAACTGGAAGGAGATGTTTAGTAATAATAATAAGAAAAAAACTTAATATGAGACGAGAGAGGCTTGTGTAAGATCCACCAGTGACCTTCCATAATCTCATCTCAGGGCAAGAGGCCGCGAGCCGTCTGCCCCGCGCCCACTTCAACCGACACGAGCGAACTGCGTCACAAGTGTTACTGGGGTCGCTCGATGGTCGTTTTATGTGGCGAGTAATAGTAAAGATGTTAATCCGAGAGTTGGTAGTCTGATTCCCATTTCCGCCGTTGTGTCCGCGTGCAAGACATTTAACATGCACTGGCTCGTTAAAGAAATGCATTGGGTGCGTTCACACTTGTCTTGGTTTGGTCCTGGTGTGAGACCGGTTTGAGTCCTAATGCAGGTTTAGTTTGGTTTGTACTAGTCCTGCTTAAGTCCAGGTTCAGTTCCGGGTTTAGTCTCAGCTCGGACGTGGTGATTGTGTAAATGTAAGCCACATTTCTGGAGAAGGATCCACCACCTGCACGTCTACATGGAGATGTTATTTCTTTGCCTGGAATGTTCCACACTATGACATTAAGCATATCTATCTACACGCATTCTCACTGTGAGTGGACTCGCCTCTCTACTGATCTGATCTGTAACTTGGCCTGGTGGCATAATCTGCTTGGCTCCATGGAGATATATCATTTTATTCCAGTAATAGTCCACTAATACATGTTTTACAGCAATTTATTAAGTGGCCAAACAACATTTCAGATTTAAGTTAAACGTGAACAACAGGGAACAGTTTGTTATGTTCCTGATGGGGCAAAACCTTTCCCAAATTGTGGTCATCATGGTTGAAAAAAGCAGAGCAAAGTTGTATTTTTTCACAAGCATAATGACATTTATAAATCACTGTTTTCTACGGTCCCAGTGGAAGAGGTCTGGTAAATTGCTCCAAAACTTCCTGTTTCCCACAACTGCCCAAAGCTAAATACTGCTGACTAGTTGTGCTATTTAGATCTCATGACGTCTGTTTGTTTTCACTAGTGTGTCCCTACAGGGCTTCCATAGCGGTCACTGACCCACCAATGAGCCATGATATTACATTTTAGTGTTATGTTATTGTGAGAAGAAGCACCATTGTGAAATCCTTAACCTGCACATAACAGTTTAGACCACTCATTTCACTGAAACATAGTTAACATGAATCTTGCCTAGTTTTTCTATTTTTTTTATTTTTATTTTAGTTGTCTACAATTTTAATCCTGGTTGGACATGGGCAGCAGGCAGGGGAGTTGACATGGGGGGGACAAAGGGGGTCTGTTGTCCCGGGCCCCAGAATTGGACCCTCTTCCTATGCATTTATATTAGAGGGGGGCCCATGTGAGGCTTCTTCTCAAAATTCTGTTGACGCACCTGGCAGCAGGTATGACATATGTAGAGGTCATTTCATAATGGTTACCTAGCAACCATAATGTTAACAGGGTCAAAACTTAAATTACACAATAGCTATGATTAAACTAATAAAAAATAATGTTGAATGAAGGTTTAAACTGTCAGAAAATCTCACTGCTAATTCCTGTATTTTGTACTTTTCATCTCAACTTTTGTTCCCTATAACTTTTCCATCACTTAACTGAAGTAAAACTAAGATAAACATTTAGCACAGGTACAATCTCACCAAACCAAGATTTTAGAAACACATGAAAACGTCTTCCTCTCTCACCCCTGTCCTCAGACACATAGGCCTATTCCCAGCGTCTCCGCAGCTTAGAGCCACGTAAACGCGAATTGGTTCTTAGGTGAATAGTAAAATCACGCCAGGAAGGTGTGTGGAGCCTCATTAAAAAGCAAAATGCGGTTACTACGGTCAGTTGAGCCCTTGTGCAGTTTTTATTTCTCACAATAATAGTGATACTTTTTTTTTTTTACTTTGTGACAATTTGAGCCTGAATGTTAAAGGCGCACTGTGCAACATTTCTGACGGACAGTCTGCCACCTGGTTGTCTCCATGATGACATTGCTTTGTCATTAAATGTATCTATTTTGCATTTATTCAGTTACAGGTATTTATTGCCAACATATTCCTTGGAAAACACGCAGTCTTACCATGAACGGGTCGCCTCTCCATTGATCTGACCTGCAACTTGAGCTGATTATGTCACTTGCTTGTCACCATGAAGATAGATAAGCTTAATGCCATACTGTGGAACATTCCGGACAGGCCACGGACTCTCCACCGCAAAAGTTACACACAGCACGTTTAAATATATAGCTTGTATATGTATATTTGTTCGATTTACACACAATTATACCATACTGTCTTCTCAACGTACACCTCCAGCCTTCAGAAAACCTTGACCTCCACTTCTCCTTGCATCTCATCTCTCCTTCTCACCTAACACACTATCTCCTTACTGTATTCCCTCGAGCGGAAGTCTCCTCTGTCCTTCCGCATTGGACACCGCGGTTTACAGTAATACAGGCTGCGAATCTGATGGTCCAATGACGACAGCACAGAATGGAAACTGATACCCAGAGATTTGAATCCAGGACGGTAATCTTCCCAAGACATTTGACATAGATAGGAGCCCAGAAGTGATCTAATAACGGTAAAACGTCATACAGAATTTTACACTAACACAAACTTTATTGATGAAGGGAAATGACTTGCGCACAGTTTGGCTCACACATTACAATACGATAGAAAAGAACATCACGGCTAGACACCACTGACTGTATAAACAAGTGGACTCAGTGACGTCACCCATAGCGTTCGACACCCGGCCAAATGAAGCTCATCAGGGCTAACAGTTATAGGGTTATGGCGAAGTCCGAGCCGCGTTCCATATTTGGAATTCTGACCACAAGTATCATAGCAGCCAAAGACCCAATCCGGAGCAAAGCGGTTGAAGGCTGTCAGTCAAACCTGTTCCTAACGCTAGCGGGTGCGACCTCGGGGAAAGAAGGCACCTGATTGGTATGTTTTTAATGTTCATATCTTGATTTACAGACACAATAGCGAAATAAAAATAACAGGATAATGTAGAGCGGGTTAATACGAACATTTTAAGACCAAAATGACGAGCCTGACAGCAGCAGTTACAGAGAGAGGGGCAACAGTTTTTTAAAAGAAAGTGAATTGGAGCCAGAGTCGATGGAGCCGGAAGCGCGCCCGTGCTCACATCCTATTTTGAACGCAGTGGCTAGCAGGTTAGCTATCTCCATTTACATATACAATCTATGCTAGAAACATGTCAACTATCCACTAAACTATTTTTCTTTAAAGGCTGGGTACCTGAGTTTTAAAATGTGAACGTCATTTTAAATGGTTTGCAGTGGTCCAAAGTTATTCCTCACTTTCACAACACATTTCTAGCGTCCTAATTTTGCCTTTATGCTAACAAATATTAATATACTAACAGCGCACTTCCTGCTTCTTGGAGGATAACATGCTTTATAATTAGATGCAGACAGCACATAGTGGTTTCATTTCTATCCTAAAAGCTGCATTTACAATATCTCTGTACTGGGGCAAAACAGTTACAAAAATTAGGTGCCGCCATATTTATTGGCAAAAATTTGTATATTTGAACAATTAAACACTGCTAAGCCAGTGGTGGAACATAACGAGTAAAAGTAGTAAAGTACTGTACTTAGCTATAAATGTTAGGTATCTGTACTTTAGATTTTAAAGTGGATACTTTTTACTTTTACTTCACTATGTTTGAGAGCAGGTATCTGTACTTTCTACTCCACTACATTTTTTAACTGGACTGAAAAGTAAAAGTATTTGTTATTATAGTGTGAGACCTGCTGATAAGGCTGAGGAGTTTATTTTTTAACACGTTCATGGTTTGAGCAAACAAAATCTGTGTGAAATCTTTTACTTTTTACTCTTTAAGTACATTTTTAAACTGGCATTTTAATACTTTTACTTAAGTAGATTGTTTCAGTGATACTTTTACTTGATATATATTTTTGCTCTAGTATCTGTACTTTTACTTAAGTAACAAAACTGAGCACTTCTTCCACCACTGCACTTAACCAGCCTCGAACGTTCACATATATCCCAGCTAGCTCCTCCTGACCAACATCCTGTCCCATGATGCACTGCAATTAGATGTAATACCTTTTCCATGGAGATCACTGTGAACTGGTTTGAAGCTAAAATTAACTATTGTAGCCACCGCTTTACAAAGTGATTCTGAGAAAACCTACTTCTTATTGAGCAGGTGAATAAATCCATTGATTGCTCCCAGCTTTGTTTCTATGGTTAAGTAGAGCTATGGGCATTTGGAGAAGCAGAGACAAAGGCA
Organism: Periophthalmodon schlosseri; assembly: GCA_000787095.1. NCBI lineage: Eukaryota > Metazoa > Chordata > Actinopteri > Gobiiformes > Gobiidae > Periophthalmodon > Periophthalmodon schlosseri. The sequence continues at coordinate 11,587 of JACM01027872.1, read as the reverse complement.
GCAGCCGAGGTACTGGACTCAATAGAACTGAATAGGCCAAAAGCTCATTTAGATGTTCAGAATTAGGTTTAAAACACTCAGCCCATGTTTGTTCTGTGCAGTACTGAGTAAAAGCGATTACATGGCTAAAAATGTACTCCATTACAAGTAAAAGTACTGCTGCCAAATTTGTAACTAGGTAACAGTAACAAGTACATACAGAGATGTGAGTGTGGTCACCAGTGAATCTCCCTGTTTTCAGATGGGCGTGAGTCGTGACTGACAGGTGGATTAGCCAATCCGGGACATGCAAAATAAATATGGCTCTCAGTATCGAAACAAATACAATTACGAGGAAAAAATAAAGGAAATATGCCGTATGAACCATCTCTCACTCTGAGGACTTCAGGGACTGGCCTCCTGCTGGTGCCCAGAGTCAGGACTAAACATGGGGAATCAGTGTTTCAGTTTTATGCAGCTAAAACCTGGAACAGTCTCCTGAAGATGTGAGACAGGCCTCGACTTTGACAGTGTTTAAATCCAGGCATAAATGGTTCTTTTTAGCTGTGCATATGACTGAAAGGTTTTTATTCTGCACTCTTCTCTTTTAAAGTTAATGTTATGATGATTATTTCTGTTTTGATTTGTTTATATTGTGATTTTAATGTCTTTCTTATTCTTTAAAGCTCTTTGAATTACTTTGTGTACCAATTGTGCTATATAAATAAACTTGCCTTGCCTTACAATATCATGAGTATTTACTACAGTGAGGCCTCGTAGCTCTGGTGCTTGTTGTAACCGGACCCCAGTCGCTAAAATCAAACTTTGGGTGTCAACGTCCCTGTTGCGTAACAGTGTGCGTCAGCAGTAATGTGGTCTGCATGATTCCAGATGGTAAACTGTCAATATTACACAAGTTGTAACCATAGACTGTATAAAGAAGTGGACTAAGTGAGTTTGACGTCACCCACAGCGTTTGGCTCCATTCAAATGAAGCTCATCGAGGCTAGAGCGGTTATAGGGGCCAATTTGGAGCCAAGTTCCATATTTGGAATTCCGACCGCAAGTATCATAGCAACCAAAGAGCCAATCCGGAGCGAGGGTGTTGAAGGTAACGCCACTTCCCGCCCGTACCTCTGGTTTAGCAGGGAGCAGGCGCTTAGCAACACTGTCAATTAAATCTGTTGCTAACGCTAGCGGGAGCGACCTCGGGGAAAGAAGGCGCCTGAATTGTCTGTTATTAATGTTTATATCTTGATTTACAGACACAATAGCGAAATAAAAACACCTTTACAGACACAATAGTGAAATAAAAACCCCAGGATCATGTAGAGGGTTAATATGAACATTTTAAGACCAAAATGAAGAGACTGACAGCAGCAGTTACGGAGAGAGGGGCGACAGTTTTCCAATGTAAAGTGAATTGGATCCAGAGTCGATGGAGCTGGAAGTGCGCCCACGCTCACTTCCTGTTTGGAAAGCGGCGCTAGCAGATTAGCTATGTCCATTTATATACACAGTCCATGGTTGTAAGATAAGTTGGAACACACCGTTATATCTATTGGCCCTTTCGTCCTTTTGGCCCTATCTATGTGTTTTTCCCTTCACAAAGTGTTGGCATCAAAGGTGTGGAATTAAAAGTGTCTATCTCCATGGAGACAAGTAGGTGACACCACCAGGTCAAGTTATAGGTCAGATCTGTAGAGAGGCTCAATGTAAGAAGGCATGTTTTAACCACGCTATTTGTTTCAGCAATAACACGTGTTATTGAGTAAATGCAAGAAAGATTAGTTCAATGCCATACTGTGGAACATTCCAGGCAAAGCAATAACATCTCAATAGAGACAAGCAGGCGACGTAATTTTCAGAAAAGTTACACGATGCTTCTTTAAAGGGCCCATATTATGCCATTTTCTGATCTGTTATAATGTTGTTTCCTCATCACAAACAGACCTGGAGTTGTGTTTTGTTTCATTCACACATGTTTAACACATAAACCCTTCATATTTAGACTGAGTTCTTCTCTCAAACAGAAAACACTCTTTTCCACCTTGTGATGTCATGTGGTAATACAGGAAGTGCTCCACTGTGTTTTTAAACTACACACCTTCACTAGAATTCACTGGATAATTTCAGCCCTGGATTTGCCAATTTCTAATTAAAAAAAAAGTAAAGGCAGCCGTTTCACTAGAATTCACTGGATAATTTCAGCCCTGGATTTGCCAATTTCTAATTAAAAAAAAAGTAAAAGGCAGCCGTTAACTTGAAAACTACCGCTTCATGACATCATAAGGTGGAACAGAGCATTTTGAGCTTTGGAGATGTAGACAAACTAATAATAAATGGTTACTCAAACATGTGTGAGTGAAACAAAACACAACTCCACATATGTTTTTGATGAGGTAACAGGATTATAACATGGATTAATGCTCACAAGACTCTAATTTACGTAATACAGGACCTTTAAGCTAATTTAGAAATATTAGCTGTTAAAAATAGACCTACTTTTGTTAGGTTTTTGACAGGTGCGGTATGGTACATTTGGGGTAATAGAACAACCACTGACATGTCCTACTTGTTCGATTTGTGTATAGATTTGTGTATGTGTGTAGTTACCAGTTGAGATCATTTGTTCTCTCTATCTAACTTTTAAAATGGTTAAAAATGCCATAGGAAAAGACAGAAAATTACAAAGCACTTCAAGACAATAGAATGGATGAATTAATTTATTTGAGTATGTTTATGTTCCAAATGTGCCCTGTATCCGATTTTTCTCATGTATTTGCCCCAGTGCAAATATATTGTATAAGCAGCTCTTATTAGCATGCTAGTTGTTGTTAGTTGTTGTCAGTCACAGCAAAACTCTGCAATTAGGATGCTCAAAATGCATAAGGTAAGTGAGGAATAACTCTGGGCCACAAACTGGTTAAAATGTTCTGTTTTTGACATATTTTGAGACAGTAAAAATCTGTGCATTTCAATATATATCAAAAAGGAAACTGGAAGAATGTAAACTTCAATTTGGACAAAAATCTATCTTGGTTGGATATGAACTTAATATTTGCCTGTAACCCCAGTCTTATTGATTGGATCATATTAGTCTGGAATAACAGAGCCTATAGCAGAGGCGGCGCCAGGGGGGCTTGAGGGGGCACTAGCCTCCCCTCATAGCTCCCCCAAAGATTTTTGCCCCACTTTCATAGCACATCCAATTCAATAAAAAAGAATTCCATATTAGCTTTTATAAATCACTAAAATTTATAAATTAACATTATTAAGCGAGCACCCACATAGAAGATCTTAGCACCCCCCCGGCTCCTCCAACCAAAAATGTCTGGTGCCGCCCCTGGCCTATAGTAATGTAAATGAGAAGCCCCCGGTTACATAAGTGTGACTATATGGCTGTGCTGAGGTTGCTTGGGTCACAGAATGCCACGGTCTCTCGGGGGAAAAATGACAGAAAATGACAAGTTGCAATTGCTTTTCACTTGCACATTTGGAGGCCTGTCTGACATGTTAGCGTAACACAATCACTCTCACATTTAAAGGTGCTGTGGGCCTGCCTGATTCTTACTGTCTGAAAATGTGGAAAACACAACTAGTTCTTTTGAAATGATTTGCAGCAGTCAAAAGGTATCCCTCACTTTCCTAAAGCATTCCTAACACTGTAACTTTGCTGGCCATGTTACTGCTTCACCTGGAATGTTACATGGTTTGGTATTAAACGTATCTAAGATGCATTTCACTAGCAACAGCGGTATACGATAATGGTATTTATTGATGATGTGAATAAATGTGGAGGCTGGGTAAAGACTCAAGATGGGGGCTCTGTCTCAGGCGCTTAGCTCAGCCGATTCTGGACCCCTCCTCATTGTAGAGGGAGTGGAGCCAGACGGTGTTGCCGGGATAGGCGTGTATAAATAGGGCTTCTGGGTAATTAGAGGTGTGGTTGAGGTTTGCTGCAGTTTGCTGCAGAGGAGCAGGAGGAGGCTGAGGCGTGGTCCTGCTCCTGAATCTCAGTTTATCATATTAACTCCATTTATTCAAGTGCAGATGTTTTTATCGCTCTAAAATATCTTGAAAAACATGCTTTACTGTAAGCAGTGTAAGATCTGACCTGTGATCTGAGGCGTCACCCGTTTGTCTCTTTGGAGATTAATAAGTTTAATGCCATACTGTGGAACATTCCAGGAAAAGCAATCAAATCTACATAGAGACAAGCAGAAAAGTGATAAAAGCACCATTAATTATTTATCGCAAAGAGTTTACAAGCACAACTTTCACGGACCAGAGCGGATTTAGCATGTTCGTATGCTAACAGCAGACTTCCTGGTTCACAGAGGTAAAAATGCGTTGTGTGTCATATATCTGCACTGGAGCAAGCGAATTTTTACTTTATTACTTGAAAACATTGGGTACAGCCCCTTTAAGTTGTTCAAAAAGTGCAGTAACATGTTTTGGCAAATGTAAATTGCATGTCCCCTCGTCACGTAGGAGAGAGGGTCCCACGTGAATGCATTAACCTTGTAACAAATCAGAGGTGTGAAGGAAACGTGTGGCTATTTATATCTGTGTGGGGCCAATTAAAGAGATAATGAAGTGTCCGAGACTGTAATGAAGAGCAGCACAACCTGTTTGCACATAACACACACTGCTGCAAAACAAGAGGACTTTGCGCACACCACACACACACTGCTGCAGAACAGGAGGCCTTTTACACTGTGACCCTGCAATACACTGAAGGGGAATAATTGCATTGATAATCGGTGCATCATTTGTGTCTTTGACATGATTCTGAATCAATTCAGAAAATGTATCTATACTAATCACTGAAACGTTATTTCCACCATAAAAGAGATATGCAGATATAACAATCATTACATCTTCATATTATTTCAAATTTCAAATTATGTTTAAAATACAAGACGATGAGCGATGATTCATTGAGAAGCAGCACTGCTCACTCTGACGCTGGGCCATTTTTTTGTGACGTGTGTCTCCAGCTCATGTGTCTATGAGCTCTTCATGTTCTTACTCTGTGTCTCCGCTGTTTGTTCTGAATGTTTGTGAACATGTCTGTCTGCTATATGTGTTTTAATGGCTGCGTATGTAAATAGTTGTAAATGGTTTTGTATGTGCATTGTTTTAACCTGTCTTCTTTTAGGCTGACAATGTCACAGATGTAAACGAGCCTTGTGTTTAAATCTGGTGCTTACCATGAGCTGCATATAATCTACATAAACGATATAAACAATTAATGGTTAACAAAGTGAAAATGAATCACAGCAGGATCAAATTGTGAGATTTCTATAGAATCCTGCCTCTTTTTCATTATGAGCTGTACTTACTAAGTTTCAGTAATGACGAGGACAGAAAGTGCACTTAATTCTGAACACACACTTGTAGCGGCGTTAGAAATGTGCAAAGCAAATGTACTGAGTAATACTGTTGATGGTTGTAGTGCAAAGTTTGGTCTTATCATCTGAATACACGTCCCTGTTCTCACGCACACGAGCTGAAACACATGGGAACAATTACAGTCAGTCTGAGCGGACAAGTTCTTCCTCCTCCTCCTCATCTTCCTCCTCCTCATCCTTCCAGTCATCTACATCTGGAGACATTTACACTGATAACGCCCCCTCATATCAGGTTTAAGAACAAATCTGAGCTATAGGGCGAGGGCCAGTCTTATTCTTTGGATTGGGCCGTACATTTAGAGGTGCAATATGTAACTGTTCTGGTGGAGGGTCTGCCACCTGCTCGTCTCGATGTTATTGCCTTGCCTACAACTGTGAAAAGGTAAAACAGGAAACAGGAAGTTGTGGGAGAGGCAAAAGTTTGAAATGGCAGTGAGTGGGAAACCCAGGCCTTTCATTACTTCTTACTGAGAATTTGAAGCACCGACCTTGATTTACAGATTGAACTAAGACAAGGTAAAAATAATCCAAACAATTACAACTGAAGTTAAAAGACAAGCAATTAGTTTATATTTTTTGATTTAGGCCAAAGTCTGTCACCTGCCTTCAGTTCTGGGAGTGAACTTTGCATATAGGCTACTTTGACTTACAGATAAAGTAAATAAAACTATTTAATTAAGAATGCGGTCCATAGCTTCCACATATTCACCTGCAGGCCTCAAGTATCTCGGGGTCTTTTTCACGAGTGAGGGAAGGACGGAGCGTGTGATTGACAGGCAGATCGGTGCAGCGTCTGCAGTGATGCGGTCGCTGTATCGGACAGTTGTGGTAAAGAAGGAGCTGAGTCGAAAGGCTCTCAAGCTCTCAATTTACTGGTCAATCTATGTCCCTACCCTCACCTTTGGTCATGAGCTTTGGGTAATGACCGAAAGGACAAGATCATGGATACAGGTGGTCAGAATGAGTTTCCTCCACAGGATGGCTGGGCGCTCCCTTAGAGACAGGGTGAGGAGCTCAGCCACATGGGAGGAGCTCAGAGTAGAGCCGCTGCTCCTCCACGTCGAGAGAAGCCAGCTGAGGTGGTTCGGGAAACTGTTCCTGATGCTTCCTGGACGCCTCCCTTTGTTTGATATGTACTGATAATGTTTTATAATGATTTCAAGTGTACAACCTTCATTTTAGTATAGTATTAGTATTTAGTATTTAACCATTATTTGGTCCTATATATTAATTGCTTTGTGTAATAGCAATTTAGAGTTTGGTTTGGTTTTCAGCTCTTTGTCTTTTGTTTGCTGTGGACTTTGCATATTTGCACTCTCTAACTCTAACAGAACCTGTATTTTTAATATAAAAAATATTATTATTTTAAAGGTGCTATCAGCCATTTTAAAGTATCTTTAAAAACAAAACAAAAAAATGAATTGTTTAGATAAATGCCCCTATTTGCCTCTATCCACACTTTAAACTCCGCCCCTGCAGCCAGGTGTTTGTTATCAGAAACACCTGTAATCAGAGCAGTGTTTTGTGATGTCACCAACTACTGGAAATTGCAGAGGCGGCTCAAACTTAGATTTAAAGCGTTTTTGACTAGAAAGCTGCAAATTTACCAAGGCTGCACTAAAGTTGCCAAAAAATGACTAGGAACAATAGATGTTTATATTAAAACACCATATACACAGTTTTTTAGCACTAATATTGGTCCCTAGATTCAAATGCAGTACGATTTGACGTCAGCCCTTTGAACACCATCACCTCCAGACCGAACCAAAGTCACAAACACGCACGGGTGAACATTAACTAAACCAAATTGAGCTGTTTACTCTTCAGATATCGAACTTTCTAAATGTGATTAACTGCTCAGGTGGGCCGTCTTGGATCAAGGTGCATGTGAGCACGTGAGGCCCTCCACGTGCGGGAGGAGCGGCCAACCGGACCAGGGCTCACACGCACCACGGCAACCGCTGCCCCCTCCGTCAATACGGTCACCCCGGTAACGATGCCACGGCGGAGACACGTTCCTGAGACATTTCTCGGTATAGTGCAACATCTTAACTGACATGAGTGCACGGCTGCTCATGTAGGCAGCGCAACCCAGGGGTCAGATGGAGGAAAACAACACGTGCAAGGCAATGGACTTATGAGAGTTTAACCAGAACGAAACTAGTTGGACATTTGTGGGAGCCATCTTGGATCCCAGACAAATCAAAATTGCTAATTCAAATAGTTGTAAAAAGTTGAGTGGTGCTGAACATTTTGAGACCGTATATTTATCCAGAAGTAAAGACGTAAGTAAAGTAAAATATAACAAGGCCACATGGGACAGGCTGAGGAAGGGCCATGCCAATATTACACTACCAGTCAAAAGTTTGGACAAACCTGATGTGACTAATCAGAGGGACTATTATCAGAAAGAACTCGGATGATTTTGCTGTTTACCTTTCATTTAAATAATCTTATAACTCCAAAAATGTTATGTTAATCAGATTTTGAGCCTGCGTGTAACTGCAGCCACTGAAGAGAGAAGTTTCTTTAAAGCACACCTATTATGCAAACTCGACTTTTCAGATCTTTTAACCATGTTAAAGTTATTTCCCCTCAATATTTACTCACCCGAAGTTGTTTTTGGAGTGATTCATGCATGTTTGAGTAATCTTTAATTGCTTATTTTCAAGACGTCACATTGCCGATCAAGCTCACTGGCACCAGCACACGCCCACGGCCTGTACTTACTTAATCGATAGGCGTAGGATTCGGCAGCATTGCGTAGTCTTTTTGGTACAAATGAAAAAAAAACTGCTGCTCACTAGTGTGATAAGTATTATCCATAGGAGGTGCCAGTGGTGCCCACTTTTTGTTTTGATGACGTTTACAGCTCCCATTGGGCACTGCAGTTTGTGGAAGTCAGCAGACTTGTTTCTTTTATTAAGTCGTTTTAGCTAAATATTGTAACGTAAAATGTTCAAATTATAACATAATAATCCACAGGTGTCATAGACTACAGCTCTATAGCTGCCACAAGCACAGCAGGTCTTTAAAGGCTTTGGTTTGTAACAGTTTGTCAGTTTAATTTTATATGTTAAACACTGGTTAAACACTATGTTGAAAATATGATTACACATCCCAATGATTGTCCCCACTCCATCACTGGATGTGAGGGAATAGTTCAAAGTTGATTGATGCTGAATTATTTCTATTACTACCAACTATTACTAACCCTAACAATGCAGTATCTACCTGAGCCAGCAGAGGGCAGGGCGTAACCACAACCCTGGCCAAAATCAGTCTACGACAACTACACAATTGTTATTTTAGTTCTAAACAAGAACTAAGACAAAAGATGAGACACAAGACAAAAAAGTTGGTTTAATTTGATGCTGAATTCAGCAAATGGTTTAACTGCAGAGGAACCAGTGTACCCCCAGTGGTACATGGACTACAGTTTGAGAAACACTGTGCTAACACTCAATTCAATTTATTTTTGCAAAGCCCAAAATCACAACAGCAGTCGCCACTTAGGGCTTAACAAGATCATTGATTTAACCAACAAAAAGTCAGAAAATCAACAATGAAACAGACATTGGTCAATAACAGACAAGCAGATTAATCAACAGAAAACAAACAAATGGATAACTGTCCCAGAGCGAGCCCTGTCCTTAGGCCCTCCTTCTCGGCAACGAAAAACTCAAAAACCCAGTGTGAAAAAGATAAAACATCAAGGAAAACCACAATGAAGGAGAGATCCACTCCCATGGACGGGAGGCTGCAGTTCCAGGACTAACAAGCATCCATTTGCAGATAAAGTTCAAGTCTGTGGAGCCAGAGCCCACTCAAGACCAAGGGAAAGAAGGGGGCTCATCTAGGACAGGGTAGGGGTCATCCAACCAGGTGATGGGTCATCCAGAAGACAATGAAGAAAAAAGCCCCAAAAAAGCAGTTTAAACACAAAACATGATGTACATATCACAAAAAAATATCAACGTGTTCTGCAGAAGTGATCATTTTTGCAGACAACATATTTAACCGTGTAAATGAAGGCAAATCTCTTTAAAAACAATAACAAATGAACACTGACTAAAGTTCTGTGTCTTCCCTTCACATCTTCCCAATCAGAGTAGTATTAAAAATGGTAGGCTATATATTGGCTGATCTATAGTATCTCTCTATAAAAGTCATTGGAACAAACCGGAACCAACCTAGATCTGGTTCTCCAGCCAAAGGGAACCATCAGAGAAGAATGGCCTTGGAGAAAGTGAAGCAAGAGTCCAGTGGTGAGACTGAGCTCCTAGGGGGCAGGGGCAATTTCAGGAGGACTAAGATGAGAGCAGCATTACACTGTTCAGGTATTTCTCAAAAGAGTGGTTCATGTTTCATGCAGGACACGTCAAATCCAAAACTCAATGTCCAAACTAGTTCGGGACGCCCTGAGCCACCTTTTTTTGGCTAAAGAATAATTAGAGCTTTGTTATCTGAAGTCAGCCATGTAAAGCTGCCATGAAGTTTGTCCTTCTGAATCTGTCTCCCATCTGCACATGGCCCATCTCTGAGGAGCTCAGCCTCGGTCACCACTGGGCTCCTGCTCAACCGTCTAAGGCCATTCTTCTCTCATGGCTCACTTTGTTTGGAGAACCAGCCCTTTTACTAGATTCTTATGTAACTGAGAAAGTGTAGATTATTTAAATACAGGTGGAAAAGAGCAAATATGTACTAACTGAAAATCCAAATACAAACTGACACGAGGTCTGTTAGCATAATGTTGCACAATGGACAGAACATAGCCCTGGGAAAAAATGTTTTAGTTTTTTTTCTAAGAATAAATGTAATCAATAGGAAAAACTGTCTCTTGCCCCCAATCGGGGAGCATGACATCATCTCATTCTTAAAAAAAAAAAAAGTTTAAGGAGCGCCCAGTGTCCCAGTCAACCGCGAAAACAATGACCACGACCATGGCAACCACAGCGTCTCCAGTCAATGCAAGTTTTCAGGACCTTCCTCCAGTATTTTCTCAGCTCTAGTCTGTGGATCTGCTGAATCAGATCTGTCTTGTAGTCACACAAGATTGAGTTCAAAGGTGCACTGTGTCACTTTTCTGGTGGAGGGTCCGCAACCTGCTTGTTTCTGTGGAGACGTTATTGATTTGCCTTTAATGTACCACAGTATGGCTTTAAACATAAATGTGTCGTGATAAGCAGGTGTTGCCTCGAGGCCAATCAGTGAAGAGATGACCCCACTCACAGACAGAATGCATGTTCTTCAGACGATTTTGAGCAATAAAAACACCTGTAATTAAATCAATGAGAGATAGATGCTGCGAGCAGCAGTTGTTTTTCAAACTACAAGAACTTTGTGTAGCACATATAGCTGCAGGTAAAGTCAAACAAAAGAGGCATGTGTTCTTTGCATGTGCCTGTTGTGCTGGAGGGAGGGCATCTGAATCTCCCAGCTATATAAGAGCGGGGTCCCAGTCGCTCCAGCTCCATCTGAGTTAGTCTCTGTGAAAAAGACACTATGACCCTCCTCACCACTGCACTGGGGCTAACCCTCTGCCTCTACTGGGCATCTGCTCTGGAGCCAGTCACATCTGACTTTACCCTCGACGGGGTAAGAAACTCAAGGATTTACACGTTGTTAAAACTCTCTCTCAATCTCTCTCTCTTTATCTCTCTATCTATCGCTCCATCTATCTATCTATCTATCTATCTATCTATCTATCTATCGCTATCTCTCTCTCTATCTCATCTCAATCTGTCTTATTTCTCTCTCCTCTATCTCTAATCTTTATTTTTCTCTCTCTCTATCTCATCTCCCTCTCCATCTGTCTCTCTATCTAACTCTCTGCGCTCTTTCTATCTCTTTCTTATTTCTATCTCCTTCTCTCTTTCTATCTCACCTCCCTCTCTGTCTCCATCTATCTCCTCTCTCTCTAGCTCTCTCGATCTCTCTCTCTATCTATCTTATCTCTCTCTATCTTTCTCTCTGCATCTATCTAACTCTCCCCTCTCTCACTCACTCTCTTTCTCTGTCTCATCCCTATCTCTCTAACACATCTCCCCCTCCTCTCTCTCTCTCTCTCTATTGATCTCCTCTCCCTCTCTCTCTTTCCTCTCTCCCTCTCTCTGTCTCTCTATCTGTCTCCTCTATCTCCCCCTCTTTCTCTCTCTCTATCTATCTCCTCTATCACTATCTATCCATCT
>KN473967.1:15809-26800 GCA_000787095.1 Periophthalmodon schlosseri | reverse complement strand
ACTCTTTCTTTAGACAATAGAATGTCATTTTCAACAGGTAGGTTCCTTCATGGTCCATGGGCATATACTACTCTATGTGCTATATTTGCTTTAATATATCTCAAGATCAGGTTCATTTCTGTCCTGTGAATGTGACTTTTTTGTATTGCTACCTGCTCAAATGAGTATCTAGTTTTGATACTTTTGACAACCCTACAATAATGAGTTTTGCTTTGTTCTGAGAAGCATTGGCAGTATGATGATAAAAGTAAATTTGACACTGACCTGATTACACGTGTTGGTCCCACCAGAGCACCGTCTGCTATAGAGGAGTACAGTTTCCTCTTTTACCAGCATGACACACCCTCCCGCTTGTCAAATATGTTCACTACTGGTCCATGCAGCTAGTATGAACACATACCTGCTACTAAATCAACATGCAGGGAAAAGAGCTTCTTTGTCTGGTAATGTTATAAACATTAACAATTTCTGTGTCGACTTTTCTGTTGATTTTAGCCTTGGCACAGACTTATACACAGATGAAGTACTGAGAGGGTGTTAAGGAAATCAAATGTTTCAAACAGGACTGTGCCATTTTGCAAGTCTTTACAAATAGCTGATTGGGGGTGTTTTATATTCTACCTACATGCATGACTCAGATTTCACAGGTAAGAAGAAAAACGACTTGTAAAACAAACCCAGCCAATTGGGTTTAAAATCAAGTCTTTTCTAGGCAGACATTTGTCACATCTGACTGCTGAATTAGTTCTGCTGCCAGTGTGTTACCGTGGCAGCAGCAGCCACACAATGGAGATTCACAAAAGGCCTCCTCACAGAGCTGTGTTCAGACAAATGCTCCCTTAACCCTGCCTGCCCAGTAAGACAGAACAAAACAAGTGAAAGTGCCTTCTAATTCCACACTGTTAAATCCATCAGCTTCCATCACTGACTGACTGGCGATTTCCTCTGCGTCATGAAAACTTGTGAAGACTAGACTGGGTGAGATGCACTGAGAATGGTGTAGAATGGATTCTCTCCCAGAAAAGCAAAGTTATGAGTCATAACACTTGAAAAGAGGCACTCCAGCCTGGGTTGAGAACTTTTTGGGAGGAAGGAAAGGACTTTCCTGGCTCAGGAAATACAGCATGTGATAAGCACGCTGTCGCCTATATGATAGCTCCTGTTCCTCTTTGAGACTATCCCTTATTTCATGTGTTTATTTCTGTCATTTAGAAACACTTATTTTTTCAACAGCATGTTGCATAATCTAAGAAATACATTCTTGGTGGACCTCTGCAATGATCAGTTTAATTAGCTGACCTTGTCTGCCAGCGCTCCCACATGCCTAACACTAAAAGCAAGCTGATTCACAGCATTCAAGTCAAACCATCTCCTGTGTCCTCTGGTTCAGCCGCCCCCACATCAGCCCACTGCTCCTGTACTGCATCAACACTTAGGTATGAGCCGGAACATGATCAGCTGTTTAATAGCATTAAAACATCTGCAATTTTAATGGCTATGTCTAATATCAGTGATTTAACTCATTTTAAATAATCCCAATCTTGTCATAAAAATAATGAATACATTTTTTACTTATGTGTCTGGTCAACTACTACATGATGCAGATTGTCTAAAGTCACACTGAACTATGAAATGAATGGTTAACATTTACAGAATAATTATTATACTGGCCATCTGGTTCCCATATAACTCCCTGCCCTAACTATGCACTCCTCCTCCACCACATTTTTCTCTTTTCTTTTTAAGGGAGGAACCAACTGCATATTTTTGGAGTTTGTTGTTATTTGTAGCTTTTCAGTCTGGGCACTTAGAGCTTTGTGAGGTGGATACAAACATCTGCCCGTGTCTGAGAGAATAGCGGAGTGCCAATATAAGCCTGACTATAGCAAGATTCAACATAACACAACAAGACGTTCAGCGGCTGGTTTGTAGGAGCTGTATTTGTGCCAACGATCCCTCCTTTCCGTCCAGGATGAGGATGTCGATGCAGGATGGACGACGGTGGCACAAAAACATCATTAGTGCACCACTGTGCAGAGCATTATACGTCGGTAATTACATAATGATGGTTGGGAGCAGTAACAACTAGAGTCTGCGTTGGTTACTTTGGAATGTCTCTCCTTCTTGTCTCTGACCCATCACCCCGCTGGCTTATTGAACATCCTTTGCAGAAAAGCAGCGGAATGCAAAGGTGACACTGCAATCCTCAAACCTCACTGCAACAAAACACGTGAATACACCATGTATATATTGACAAGAGTGGCTTACCTGGCTTTATTCCATAGATATACACATTTAAAAATCGCGTAGTCTAGGGGTTACTCTTTCCTTCTTTTTAAAGATGTGATTGTCTTCTAATATGGCATCTTGTTTATTGTAAAAATATGAGACGTTGGGCTGGTGAAAGTATAGGCACAGTGCGGCGGGTCCGTATGGTATGCGCTTGGCAGCTCGCTCAAAGCATTGCGGCCACAATAGCCTTTAGTCACTTGGGAGAGATTGATCACGTCAAGTGCGCAGAGTGCTTTGCGCGGCAATCCTGCTATTACTTTCAAAATAAAAGCAAAAACGTAAGCAATTGTGCTTGTGATGCCTCATGCCTGCGAGCATTTGATCCAAACATGAACACATATACGTGAAAAAATAAGTTAGCCAGTTGAAGTAAAACAAAATATAAATGAAGATTGTTTTATTTAATCAGTAAAAATAGTCAACTTTTGAACGGCACTGGCAGTCGTTTCCATACAGTCAGAAGGTCCTGCAGGAAGAAACGCGTGTTGTAGTTCATGTGGGTAGGCTATTGCTTTGTAAAAAGCCCAAGGGCCCATAAGCCCAATTAAATAAAAAACTTAACACCCCCAAAGGCCTGTAATTGCATTCTCAATATGGGACCTATATGAACTCCTAGAGTCAGAAGTGAATTGAACAAGTTGAACAGGATGGAACCATGCAGTCTATGGACGGAGCACGCAAATATTTGTAGCATAGGCCCACTAATTTTCGGGGTACCTTTAACATTCTTGTGTTATGTGGTAGCCTATCTGATGAATGAACAGAAGTCGCCCCAACAGTCATATCAAATTCCAGCAGATCCGTTCCTCTGCTTGCTGAACATGTTGGGGCGTGTCCTGAGGAGACCTATAAGGTAATAACATTTGGCAAGTTCTGATACAGATCTAGAGATTCATAACATCACCAATTAACAGACGAATGTGAATGAACTATGGCCCAAGGTCATCCACTGATCACTGCATTACAATAGATCAGTATATGTGGGCTATATCATCGAAGCCTGAAGTCCGTTCTTTCTGGTCAGATTGTGTTAAAATAAAGATCAGACAAAAGTATAACAAAGCCTCTGACACAGAATGTCTACAGTTATCCCCCCAGGAAACATTGATGGCATCCGCTGCAAAGTATTAATACGTAGATATTCGAATCTAATTAAGATTTTTAGGAACCTTCAGAAGCAGAACTTGCGGTAATCGTGTAAATGCTCTCACATGTTTTCCATTCACCTTCAACAGACCAATTCTGAACATTTCTGTGTTCAAAAGGCCTTGACTAAGGTAGTTTTCACACTGCCACTAGTTAGGTCGACGTAAAAGAGCATTCGCTCCGACAGCGGTGCGCTTGGGCTGGTGTGAACCCAACAGTCGCACTCTTGACCGCAGTAAACAGCAGCTCTGCAGCGCCCATACAGATATACGTGATCTGAGTGCTTTTTTTTTGCCCAATTCCAAGTGCTTTTACTATCACAGCGGACTGCGTAGGTCGGCCCAAGGTTGGCCGTGTTCACACCGCTCAGAGACCTTCTGTTTCAAACACTCTCTGACCGGCTGTTTACTGCGGTCCAGAGTGTGACTGTTGGGCTCACACCGGCCCAAGCGCACCACTCTCGCAATGAATGCTCTTTTACGTTGACCTAACTAGTGGCAGTGTGAAAACGACCTTAAACACATTAAGTTGTTCAGGTTTGCCTTTATTAAAACATGTTTCCATGACATCTAAATGGGCTATCGTTTTAACAAATGAATGTAAGCCTATCTACAAACAGACAAGGACATCAACATAGGTAGGTACGTTGCAGAAGACTGGTTCTGTTACCAGAAGGTAAGATGGCGCGCACGGTTGGTTGGACTCCGTGTTCCTCCTGCCATTGCCTCTAATATCAGGCAGTTTCATGCACTCTATTAGCCTACAGTTTCTGTCAACATCGAGAAATACATGCAGCAAGTACAGAAACCTGTCAAGAAAGACTTCACTTATACTGAGGAAAAACAGCAGCAGAAACACCCGCCTGGTTCTAACAGAGTTTGGCGTGGTTTCTCCTTCTTGCGAGAAATTATCAAAGTAACGATCAACGTAGCCTCATCTGTGATGCGCCATTCTTAAACAACTCTGAATACGGTCGCTTAACCATCAGTCACTCTTACACTTTGGAAAGGCACGTGTAATTTTACGCACTGGCGCCGACTTTGACAATAAGAAGAAGGACCGTATGTGCATCACTGTCTATCTCTCGCTGATAGTCCTTTTAGCAGGAGACATCCAACTAAATCCAGGCCCATATGCTGACTCGGTTACGAACATCCAGACCGTGGGGTCTGGGTACACCGGGCCGGTTCAGCGAGCTAGCGGAGGCTTCCCCCACTGAACTAGTGCAACGATTGCAATCACAAATAGAGCTGGAAGAACCGGGATTTCCCGACGTGTTGGAAGCCAGCAGTGAATTGTCGCTGCGGGTATCTGACAATCGTCCGTTTTCAACACCGAACAACGCCCTCCCCGGGCGTATTAAAAACACTTTTAATACTAAAGGAATTAGATGAAATTCCAATTGAAGCTTTGTATGTCAATGTTGATTTATCTTCACGGATGGAGTTCATTGTTTCATTGAGTTTCAATGACAGCCTTTCAAAAGTGTTAAAATATTTTAAGACAAACAATGAAGTTATAATCTTAGGGGATTTTAATATAAATTGGATGCTTAAATCTGAAAGGAAACAACTGAAAAAAGTTACATCAAAATATGACTTCACCCAATTAATAAAAGGCCCAATCCCTATGACAAAAACTTCAAAAAGACAGCAATTGATTTAATTTTCACGAATAAACCAGAAAGAGCAATAAAAACATACAATCTGGTATGTGGTCTCTCAGATCACAATATGGTCCTAATTTCTAGAAAACTAAAAAAAAAAGAACGTCTAAATGAATATCAAAATAATCAAATAATAACCAAATTTAAAATGCCCAAAATGGGCCTAGGCGAATTTGAAACTAAATTGAAAAATATTAATTGAGATGAAGTGATTCATAATCAAACCAATGATTGCTCCGGCTTATTCATGACCAAAATATTAGATATGTTTTTGAAGCAAATTAAACAACCACAAAGAAAAATACAGCTCCCATGGGTGAGTGATGCAGTGTGACAGTTAATCAAAAAGAGGGATTTTGCTCTCAAGACCTTTCTTAAAACCAAACTTGACATTGATTCACTTCTATTTAAGAAATTAAGAAATCAGGTTGTAAAAGAACTATGTTTATCCAAATCCGATTATTTCATTAATATGTTGACTAAAGCTAATGGAAACAAATTAATAACCTAACAAAATTTAACACAGACAAAAAAACAAAAATATGAATTAAAAAATGCAGAAAGTAATATCTCAGATCCTGTTCATGTTGAAAATGAATTCAACTACTTTTTTATTCAATCTGTACGGGATCTTGCATCTAAATTTCCTGATGATGCGATCAAAAATCATTTAAACCTTACAACTAACAAGAATTATTTTATCATTAGTGAATTGATCAAGCAGCTGTATGAAAAGCAATTTCTGATCTGAATACCACACTATCCAGAGACACATACGATGTGGATATAGCCTTTATAAAACAATACGTTGACACATATTGGTTCAGCCTTTGACCCACATTGTCAATGTTTCCATCAGAACTGGAGAATTTCCAGACACCTGAAAAAAAACTTTAGTGAAGCATATCTTTAAGTCTAGGAACACTGCAGATGCGAGTAATTACTGCCCAATAAGCTTAGTCCTTGTGATGTCTAAAATATTAGAAAAAATAGTCTCTGAACAACTCACTAAACACTTAATCAACACCCGCAACAGTACGGCTTTAGGCAAAATTATTCAACTGAATTGACCATCTGTGCATTGATGGAAAACATTGTTCATCCTCTGGATAAAGGAAACTTGGCGGGGGCAGTGTTCCTGGACTGAAAGAGGGCATTCAGTACTGTAAATTATGACATTCTTCTCTCAAAATTATCATCTTTTAATTTCTCAAGCCAGGCACTTTTTTGGTTTGAATCTTAGCTACATGTTAGAGAGCAATGTGTGGTCAATGAAAATGTGAAATCTGCCCCAAGTGAAATTAAAACAGGCATTCCTCAGGGAACAATCCTGGGGCCAATTCTTTTCTGCCTTTATGTTAACGATCTGCCTAAAGTGTGTCCTGAAGAGGACCTTCAGATGCCACCGATGACACATGGCGTCTGGCAAAACTCCTGCTGCCATCAGCGCTAAATTAACACAGAGTTTGGAGAAAGTATCAGTTTGACTCAATGCATCCTGCCTGACAGTGAATGCAAAAAAGACTAAATCTATATGCTTTTCTATTAAAAAGACTCATGCAGAAGACGCATTAAATATTATCATAAAAGGTGAACCCATAGAGCAAGTTGAGCAAGAAAAATATTTAGGAATAACACTGGATTCTTAACTAACTTTAAAACTCATGTCAAAAACCTCACATCAAAAATGAAGGCAAGCATTAACTGCTTCAGGATGATCACAGAGTGCTTGTCCCTTGAAAGTGCCTGTGTCTTTGTGAATACCATGATCCTGTCTCAGGTGTTGTACTGCACCACTGTCTGGTCTCAGACCAACCCAACCACCTTAAAACCTCTCGAGCGATTCTACTGTGCTTACAAAATTTTAAGCAAAAAGACCATCAGATTTCACCACTGTTCTATTCTATCAAAGCTTAAAATGTATAATTTTGATCATATCTGTAATTTTAGCTTTGTAAAACTCATCTTTAAATGTCTGAATGGACTGGCTTCCAAACCACTCTGTAAATTTGTAAATAGACTGTGCACAAGGTCCACATGAGCCACAGCACAGGGAGACTGTAGAGTTTCTTTCTGAAAGACATCTTTTGCTTAGACTGTCTTCTCAATGAAAGGAGCTACATTTTGGAACTCTTTACATGCCCATATAAAGACTATCACCGTAACTGTACACCTTTAAAAAACAAACCTCTTCAGCAGCAGCAACGTCACTATGTGTAAACTGTGCGTGTGAAAGAGAGAGTATGGGTTTTAAGTGTCTAATGATATTTGATTCTCTTGACAAATTCACTATATCTATTGCTTTTTCTATAAATAATCCCACTGCTTTTCAGTGAAATTTCAACAGTTTTAAAAGCCTTCTGGGGACTGGTGGTGCGAATTAGCCTAGGTTATAAACACTGTGATACCCGCGTCAGATTACTGAATTGTTGATCTATGTTTGTTGTAGCTGTCCCTATTCAAAGAAACAATCAGAAATTTAAATAAAATAAAAACTGTTGGGTGATTCACATTATATGTGGAGAGCAAAGCCTACAAGATGGATGTTAGTTTATAAGCACAGAGTAATTTATGTCTACAATAAAAAAATAGTATGAGGCAGTTATACAGAAAAAATGGTAATAGGTCTAGTAGGGGAACACACTTTTGGAACTGCATTTCCCGGAGTACAACGCGAAACAAGGTTCAAAGGTGAAATACGTCAAGCACACGCGCCCTCTAACGTTAACAAACCGTTGTTGCTAAAGCGTATTAACTGGTTTGTGATATATTTTTTGGAAACTTCCTTTTTTTCTAAATCAGACATGTCCGGAAAGACGAAAGAACTTTTGCAAATGGACCTGTACGGGTTACTCGGGGTAGAGAGTACAGCGACAAATAAAGAGGTTTGTGGAGTAGATGTAGGCTACAGTTAGCATTCACAAAGTGGCCATGGAGTCAAACTGTAAAAGCTGCTCGTCAAACAAACTGTTTACTTAAACGGTGAACCAATGGAGAGAGTGCATGTTAGATACGTACGTGTTTAAAGGCATGGGTAGCTAGTGTAGTTATCTACACCAACATACAGGTGGTGAAAACCTGGGTATCTAGGTTTTCACCACTTGTGTGAACTGATAACACTACTGTTGCACTTGAATGCACATTGAATAAATGCGTATGACTTTTGCGAGACCAAATGCATGCATCTATTCAGTCTGTTCTTGGTTTAGCAGACTGTCCACTGCTGTTAAACAATTATTGTTACTCAATGTAATGGTTCGACATAGCCACTAGATGGAGACGTTGGGTGGAGTATAAGCCTAACTATGATGCCGGTACCATTATGACCTTTTCATGATTTGAAAATGGTACAAGCCAAAAACAGCACAGTGTGGAATCAAATTAAATATAAAACCCTCCATTTATATGTGTATTATACATAAATGTCAGTATTCTCTATTTTGACCACTTTATTACAAAGTGTTTCAGTGCCAAAACAAAGAGAAGCAGTTAAAGCCCTGCATGTAAGATTTCTGCCACAAAATAAATAAAATAAATAAACTCTAAATCCTGAACAGTAACTTGGCCTGGTGGATTCTCCATGGAGAATGTTCCAAGTTTGGCTTTAACTTCCCATCTCCATGGCGACATGCAGGTGGCATCACTGCCCACCCCAAGAAATCGTTTGGTGCTGCCTTAGTTTGGTTTAATCAATTTCTCTTCCACAGATAATTACAATGTAGGAAGGGGTTGTGGTCTCTGTCGAAATTATGCTAAAATTGCAAAATGATAGTTGTGTGGAGCCAGTTGTCATATGTCATTTTGGTTCCTCCAGTTTAAACCACAGACTGTTAATGTTTAAAGTAACATAAATAAAGTAACCTCACAGGCATCATCAAACATTCTGCCATGCCACAGCAGTATGCAGTACATCCCACATTACAGCATGTAGGGGAAGTTTCTCTTCTTGCAGCCTGTTTATGTAGGCTCAGCCACAGCTTGTAAACCTGCTGTGTTGACCTAAAGGATTTTCACTGGCTCAGTGTAGTGTCTGTGACCTTTGCCAGTGCTGGTGTCTTCTATTTGTGTGGTGAAAATGCCGTGAGGTTTGTATTTTTAATGATACTGGATTTTTGGGGCTTTGCTGAAGGCTATCTCATTTAATTGTACTGCTCATGAATAATTGTCTAAGAAGTCTTTTACCTACCACAGGCAGCTTTGTGTGAGGTGGCGTCAGCTTCCACCATTACACTGTAGGCCTACTTTAGCACGTGTGGAGATTAGTGTATTAATGTTTAGAGAAAAACAATAACGTCTGCTCTCACTCTGAGTGCAGTGTTTTCAATCAGGGCCACACTGTTTGAGTCACTTTTGTAGCAGGTGGTTATGAGTGACCCATGCTGCTCTGTTGGATTGTCCTGTCAACTTCAGTCTGTTGCTACGACTTTTATGATCCTTCCAAAAAATAACCCCTGATCATGCCACAAAGTAACTATTTCATTTTAAAGATTAACTTAAAATATGCGAAATGGCATCGTAGAGCATGGCATGCATTTCATTCATGTCTTTGTCCCTTAGCGATGTTGTTTCCAGTCCCCCTGCTCGTCACAGATGTAGTTCCCATGCTCCTGATAATCGGCTGCACTGGCCTGGCACACTGATTAAGGAGGATGGGCCCGTGGCAGATCAGGCAGATCAGGCAGCTAATCAGCAACACAGAGCCACACCGCCACCGTTTGTCAGCTATAATGGGCACTGCTCTAATGAGTACAAGATGTGGCCACGCGCTTACATTTGTGACGGGAACAGAGACAGGATTTAGTTCTTTTACACAGCACTCCTCATCATTGTTGCGGCACTAAGATGTATTGTATTGTTAGTATTCATCTACATTAAGATGAGGATTATACAAAACAGGAAATGAGAATGATGCTAAGGTCCAAACTCGGGAGAATTTTTAAAAGGAGTGCAGCCAATTAAAGAAACATCCTTGATCAAAGCCGTGCCTACATCACTAGGCACAAGGAATTGATGATGATGATGAAGGTGCACCAGACCGTGGACAGAGAGTCAATGGGACAAACTCTGCTTCACTCCTAAGTGCCCGATAACACAGTGATTTGAAACAGCTCAGGCAAATAGACCCTGTCAAACATCTGCTGTACAGACACATTTATCTTCTGAGCAGTCTGTGATGAAAGACATGAGTAGAGCAATTTGTGCAGTGTGAGGACACGGTGTCTGTCGTTATCAGGCGGACGCTGTATAAACATTGGATTCAAAAATGGTCATGCTTGTGTAATTAATTGTATCCAGCAAGTATAACTACATCATTGATCACATAATTGAACACAGAACTCAAACAAATCTGCCTTCAAAAGGCATTACAGAGATCAAACACAATAATATGATGCGAATTTGAGATGACTCAACGTTAGGGAAAGCCATGGCTGTTGATGGATGACAGAAATGCATCATTAATTTATTTCAAATAATATATCTTCTTAAATGTCAGAGGAATAACTGAAGCACTGTAACAGGGAAAGGCTTCTTCAGGAGTGTGTAAGGACAGTGGTCCACAGTCCAGCCTGGCCTATGTCCACACGCTGCGTGTCAGACTCAGCTCTGCGTGCCAAGCACCAAGTCTAAATATCCTTAATGATGTCTAGTCTGTGCAAGGCCTCTCCATGAACCACACACTCGTTTACTGTTGGGGCCAGGACCAGAAAACGCCAGGCTCACCCTGAGCTAGAGCAAAGGAGCTGGAGATACTACAGTTTCTGTTCACCATAGGCACGCTCTACTTTAGAGCTGCTGTCAGAAGGTCTGGACACTGATGGATTATATCATTCTGCTCAACTGCCTCAGTTTGCCCCCCCCCCCCCAGCAATACACTAGTGGGTGATTA